>VXAC01005541.1:1431619-1444195 GCA_013399225.1 Rhipidura dahli | reverse complement strand
CCCCCAGAGCTAATGGAGAAAGAGAGCAAAGCGACTCAGATGCCCTTTCAGTAACGCAGCCCCCAGCGCCCCACGGTGGGTCGCCCCTTGGCTCCCCAGCAGCTCCCCAGCCCCCAGTGCCGCGGTGCGGGCTGGCCCCTGCCCGGCCCCCCCGGCTCCTGCCCCACTCGGCGGCGGCGGACAGCACCAGCCGAGCGGCCACGTTGGATACGCTGCCAAAACGGGCAGGGTGTGCTGGGGTCGATAGATTGTCTCCCTGCCCTCATTGTCAACCTGGCACCTGTGGCTGTGCCCCCGCTTTGGTGTGGTCAGCTCCATGGGACAGCTTCAGGATACATTTAATTTCGGTAACGTTTCTGAGGGGTCAAAGACTCAGACGTGTGTTCCTGTGCAGCAAGGAAGATCCTGGCATCCTTTCCTCACTCCAGGTGCAGATGTTCACTGTCTCTGTTCAGGGAGCTCTGTTCAGTGATATATGTTCTTAGCATCATGTCTAACTTAATGAGAAATACTTCTTTGACAAGTCTTTAAAAAGAAAGATGTTTCTATTGACATGATCGAATTTTACCTCTCAGAACAGCAAGGGAAGAACACAGGTGCAGCAAACTTGCTGTTATCCACACCTTTTACATGATCAGTGCAGTTCTCCTCTACCTGGAAGAGCAGGGCTTGAAATGGAGCTTCTAATTAGATGGTGGACTGTGGAAGGAAAGAAAAAGAAATATAAAAATATTGCTGGACATACTCCAGCTTTCCTTTCTAGAGACTATCAGTGGGGAGGGAGATGCAAGAAGAGCAAAACTACCGTCGTCTCCAAAGAGTCTCAGAAGCAGAATCATTATCATTAGGCACATCTTCTGTCAGTGTTTTGCTTGATTTCTCCACCACCTTATTTCTTCACCTGCTGAGACTGCCTTTTAAAATTTCCTTTTTTTTCCCCCCAATCCCTTCACTGAGGAGCTTACTTTTGAGGCTCTGGTGATGCAGTCATTTTCTTGGGAATGTGGTGAGTAGCAAAGACCAAGGAGGCAGTTAGGAACTAGAAGATTTCAATCCCGTTTCTCAGTCTGATACAAAATGTTTTCAGAAGCTGTCTCTGAGCAGGTTAGGGTGTTCTTCAAAAATTTCTAGGACAGTAAGTGGACAAGGAGGAATGTTGCTCAGCCACTCCTCTCTAGGGGTACCAGCTAGACTTCAACACAGCCAACCTTCACCAGTGACTGCTGCCACCTAGGAGATAAAACTGCAGATCTGCCATACTGATGTCTGGAACAATCCTGAAATGGGAACCACATGGAAAAGGGATGCATATGGGGGGGGAAAGGCAAGCATAAGTCCCTACTTCTCGGTCCTAAGCTGTCTGGGCACTACCAAACCCACATGTATTTTTAAATGCAGATCTTGACTTCTGTGTGTGTCAGCAACCCCCAAAGAATATTATGCATTTTTATTAAATGTCTGTAAAATTCTGTATATGTGTTATTTGTGCTCCAACAATAGTTCTGAAAACAAATCCTAATTACACCTGACTTTAAGCTAGGGACAAAATATGGAGACTTCAGACCAGATAAGGTGTCACAGCTGAGCTTCTCTAATTGCTGCTGAAAAAACAAGCATGTTCCTTCCTCCTCCTCCACTGCCACCTCCCTGCTTTCCTCTTTGTCTTGCCTGCCTAGTCCAGTCCCTTCCCCCAGTGAAAGATACTCCGTGCTGCCCAGGGAGCTTTCTCAGCTTGCTAACAGGGCAGAGAAATGTAAAGCTGTTTCTTGCTGAGATGATTTTCAGAGAGGTCAGCAAGCCCCAAGGACGCCGCCGGGCTGGTGCAGGGAGGGTGCATATTGCAGGGCCAGGCACTCTGGGATGCTGGAGGCAGAGCTGTTCCACTGGCTCGGCTGTATCAAATGTCTGCACCTTAAAGATGCAATGAGATACTGCAGATAAGGTGATCTTAATGGAAATGGTTGCTGAAAGAAGCAGTCCTGTCCCCATTTCCACCCCAGCCATATGCTGCCACTGCTCCCTCAGCAGCTGGATCAGGGTAGTTAGCCCAGCAGGCAGCATCAGTAGGGTGTCTGGCTGCACTTTTCATTTCATCCCAAGATACCAGCTACAGTTCACTGCATTTTGGGGTCTGTAAGGAGCCCACATCCTCCTCTTTGGTTTGGAAAGAGCTGCTACACGTAGCAAGAGCAATTCTAGCTTTAACATGCAGGTGTCTGCTGCTTTGAAATTAGGGAATATGAAGAAACAGGCTAAGAAAATAATAATAGGTTTTAATGTAGTTTTAATATTGTTTTAATAGTTTCAATCAAAAATAAAAGTGCAAGATGAATGGAGCTTAATGAAGCAAATGCAAATTGCCTGACACCCATACTGGATTGTTTACCTGTTTCATTTTATGGAAAATCCCACAGGAAGTGTTTGCTGGGAATAAAGTCCTGAAAGATTTTAGCATAGCATTCAGGCAGGGGAAAGGGTTGTATTTAGTTGTTCAGACTCTGTATTTTTAAATATCTCAATGACTTTAGTGAGTGTGAAAAGCCAGACAAGTCTGGTAAATATGTAGGTGTGTGTACACATACCTTCCTATACATATACACATAGAGAACTTCACAACAGGTCAAGAATTGACCCAGAAAGCTTGGATTTAGTAAAACATAAAAGCCTAAGTGACTCAAGATCAGGTGGCTTAGGCTTTAAAAACAATCTATTGCTAGCTGCAAAATTCAAGTCTAATTTCACATCTCCCTAAACTTCAAGGTTCTTAAGACTAACAGAGTCAATTGTAGTCCATCCTCTGTGAAATATATATCTTGGTCTCCCTCTGTGCCACGGCAAATTCTCTTTAAAAAACCCCTCTGCATCAGAGAACCTTGGCTTTCTGTATATATTAAACTGTGGCTGCTTCACATTGCATTCCTGTGTTCCTAAAGGAAGCTATACTCATATTCTCATTTTAACTGAGAATAAAGCTTGATGGAAATTAATTAGTAGAAGTTGAACTAAGGCAAGCGAAATCAGGCAGTAAAAATAATCCAGGACTAACTTATTTCGTTCCTACCCAATTAATCTTTGAATTAGTGCTTAGAGCATAATGTCAGCATCAAGTTGGTCTCCTCTTTGTCACTGTGTTGGGCACATCACAAAATTGCACATCACTGGTGACAGTTCAGGTGTGGAATAACCACAGGCTTCAGTGGCCAGGAGTGAGATGCCTCGGCACAGCCAGGTGAGGAGCCTGGCATGGCACCCACCTGTGCTGTGTGCCTGCGCAGGGGCTCAGCAGCTCCTCAGCCCAGGGCCAAGAGGAGTCCTCTGCTCAAAGAGCTGCTGATCCCTCACGTTTCTCATCACCTTCAGCCACAAACTGCATTGCGGGCTCACGTCTTAATATGCTGTTAGACCTTATTTTCCTAATTACTGAATTCTTCATGAAGAAAGAAAGTAAATCAGTCATTAAGAACTACCTTGGCACTCAAGTTAATGAAATGTAAAACTGCTTCATTAGAACTTATTATTCTCTTTGAATTTATCACCTTCTGTCATTGGTTGTCTATGGGAAGAGGGTACGTGTCTGCTAATCTTTCACAAGGCACGCATGAATCTCCTATTTTCCTTCCAGGAGGTCAGAAACTTTTAAGAGCTGTTCAAATCTACTTTGAAAATATATTTTAACATACAAATATTTTTTTACTGATTTCCTTTGGCAAAGTTGCTGCTGAGAAACCTCGCAAGGTTAGACATAGGTTTGAACATGCCCTTTAGGCAGTGAAATTCTCCTGCAGAGTACTGAGTCTACCAGAGGAAACCAAATGTATTTTCTCATTTATGCCATTAATCAAAAAGAGTATGTTGCAAACTACTCACAGAAGTTTTATGGCATCAGTGAGCAGTGAGTTTATTGGGTCACATTGTGAACCAGAAGCAGAAAAATGGCACAGTATAAAATATAGAGTACAGCTTTGTGGGCAAGGGGAAAGTCTGGGATAATTCACTGATTTAAACAAGGACAAGTGTTTGGACAGAAAAAGCTTTCCAATGTATATATAGAATAAAAAATTTTAATATATTTTGTCCTGTTTGCTTTTTAATTTTTGAAGTATTTCTTAGGCATAGTTGCCCAGGAAAGCCAAAGGTATTAGCTTTCTCCTTCCCTTTTACCACTTTCTAGATTCCAAATAGCAGAGTTTAGTTGTCCTGCTCTTCTCAAATATCCCCCTTCAATAAATTTCTTTATTAACCTCACGCCAAATTTTCCTCTCATTTGGAAACAGTATTACCTGAAGAAGCCAGGAGGATACCTTGGCAATCACTGTAGCAGATTGTGGTTTGCTTGTAATTCTTAAAATGAGATGGAAAAATTAAGATGTGAAAAATACTCTGGAATTTTTGTCCACATATCCCAAATGATGCCTGGCACAATATTGTCTATTCCTTCTCTGCTACATCCTTTGCCTGTTGATGTTACCAGTCACCAAAAGGAAAAGTAGCTGTAAGACAAAGCTTAATCAGTTTGTGAGGGGAATCATAAGTGGAATTTCCTTTGCAGGGGATTGGAGTCAGTGGCTTGAGAGCAATTTTCCAAGCCTAAAAGGATGCTCTCCAGTGGAATCTGCTGCTGTGTGGCATGTTGTGTTCCTGTCCACAGTGTGTGAAAGGGAGAACAAAGAAGGGAAAATGCTGAGATTGTTTTCCAGTCTTTCTGTGCAGTTTCCAGTCTTTGCATCAAGTTCAGGCCAAGTGATCTCATTATGCCAGCACTGAATCTGGCTCTTTGTAGCCTCCCTTTATGAGTGTCTGAAGCAATTCCAGAAATACTCAGAAGTTGCACTAGGGTTGTGTAGAAAGAAAGAAACACCCCACCATCTAATAAGCTAATTCCCTGTGGTATTGGGCTGTTATTTACATGAATGGTTCAAAGTGATTTAAATGGGCAAAATATTACACATACTAAACAGATGGCATTCACAGGGCTGTGATCATTTAGATATGTGCTAGCTCAAAAGAGAAAAAGTTACGTGTCATCTTTTCTAGTCAAATGACCAGATTTATTATTTCAGTGCATTAAAAAGACATTTCTACAGCTGATACTATCAGAAGAGTTATCATGTTGTCATACAGATTAAAATCAATCCAGCTTTATGGCTGCAGACTCTGAAATGAGTTTATGGTGGGAATTTGCACCAGACTGATTTTAAATTTGTTTCTACTGGCAAGAGCGACTTAGGATATCCAAAGTCCACACATTCACGTCTTGTTATGCCATAGATTGTAAAATGTAGCCAGAGGTCTGCATGCTCTCAGTTGCTAAAAGAGAAATGGAAAGCAAAACTGATTCCTGGAGATGGAAAAAGGCATCTCCTTTGTAGGCACAAGTAACCACCAAGTGGATGCTTATGATACTGCATGTGACAGGTTTTGTAAACTAGAAATAGACTTTCCAGGGAGAATCTGTGCTGCTTTTCTCCACTCACATAAGCAAATCTTAATTTATAGCATTTTCCTGATTCTTTTGCTTTGTTCTTTTGGCTTAAGGACTTTGTACTCTAGTACTACATGTTTAAAAATCAAATTAAATGCAGCCATCCCATACAATAGAACGTAGTGCATTTATGGGTGGATATATCAATTTCTCAATTTCTCCTCTAAAAATCCAAATCTGAAGTAGAACAAAATCAGGGTTTTGGAAGATCATGGATGATTTTCAGTACCAGTTCTGTAAAACTTAATTACCTTCATTTATTTCCTTGAAGCTGCTCACTGCAACTTCTTTGCAAATGATGAATAGCTGGGCATGGAGCAAACTACAAAATTATCCATTAGTGAAATCCAGTTTTCTATCAGAAATTTCCAAGTAATAAGCTTGTCTTTAGGTAATATATTGTTAGTTTGCATGCATCCAATGTTGTATGACATTTGTTTAGGGAAGAGTAGACTATTCAATTTCTGTATTGCTTACAACAAACAAACAGTTCATAATTATATCAAGGTTAAGCATCCCTTAGTGCGAGTGACTCCCTCGTGTTATTCCTGAGCAAGAAATCTGCATGTGGGATCCTGCCCAGATGCCTGAGCAGCAGCAGTGCTACTGCTTTGCAATGTTCCTGCTGTTATATGCAAGCATCCTCCAAGAACCTGAGTGGTTCTGGTGGCCAGGCCTATTTCTGGGGGGGGTCACTGCTACACAGGCATCAATGGCCAATATAATAATCAAGGAGTGCCATGGTGCTGCCTCCTGCTTTGAGCAGAACTGTTGGTGGCTGAGAAGCCTCAGAAACAGATTTCCATAGCTGCTTCCACAGGCACAGTCTTCTGTTTTCTGTCATTTTTCTTCAGTATAATCAAATTTTCTTCCCTACTTACATTCTTTTCCTTATTCTTCAATGACTTACCTCTTCAGTTCTTCATAGCTCTTAATTGTCTACCACCAACATCTCTGTCAGTCACCTCTCTCCCCAAAGACTTTGTGTGTTGTAGAAGGAGTCCCTGTCCCCCATCCCTAGCAAAAGCCTNAGACTCTCTTCTTAGAAAAAAAAAAAAAAAAAAAAAAAAAAAAAAAAAAAAAGAGTCCTTAATTCTGATCCAGAATCAGTGGATTTGCTTTCAATTTACACTAAAGAATATAAAAGGAGGAATAAAGGAGGAATATGCAGAGATGCCTATTAGACAACATTTAATGTTCCCTGGTTTTGCAAGTCCCTGTTTCCTGCATAGAATTAAACTGTGCTTTCAGGCCATGCTGCACAGATGCACACACACATGTACTGTCAGCAAAAGAACTCATAGCAAGTGTCCCAAAATGAAAAACAGAGATTGCAATATTCTGGATGTAATCCTCAGTCTGGGAAGAGAGAAGATCCAACAAAGGAAGGGGAATGCAACCACAGTGAAACCAAAAGAGCCACCAAAAACAGCCCTGCAGAGCTGCATCTCTCGAGTGAAATTCCAGCTGGGGAAGCACTTAGGCTCCTTTTTATTGAGAAGAGCATGCTTTGCTGGCCAGACCTCTTTAATATTTCTCTTTCACATTGACAAATCAACAACTTATAGAAGACCAAAATAAAGTTTCCCAACATCCCAAAATGTATTCGAGGAGAAATTGAAAATGACATCTACTCACACATTCCATGCACTTTCAGCACGGATAAACTGGGCATGGAGTGGGATGAAACACTGGAATGATATTCAGGATAGTTGAGATTAAGGAGAAGAAGGGTGAATGTTTTTGCATTTGGGCTCTGTGGCCATTCCAAAGAAAAGTGCTGGACTGAAGCAGTGTCCAAGGGCTGTGCTTCTCATTTGCAGCAAGAGCACATCTAGCTGGGTCATTGATCCTTTACATGTGCCTTTTACATGACACATACATCCCACCATTCCCATCTGAGCCACTGACTTGTTACATTAATGCAAAGCACCAGGACAAGCAGGCAGAAGCACTGAGTGCCTTAGTCACCCAGGCAGAGGAACAGACAATGAACAAAAGGATGTAGGTGCATTTTTCCCTCCTTTTGGAGCACTGGCACAGCTGGACTAACACTTCAGCAAACCAGGAATCTTTTGGCATGCCCATTCAATGTCTTTCTAGGATACGTTGGCTCTGCAGTTTGCCAGCCAGTCCTCCAAGGTGCTGGAAAAGAGCAATTTACTAACAGCCTCTCACACCATTCTTCAATCTGTGCCTCAGAATCAGAAGTGGGAACAGTACCTGCCCTCTCTGAGCACAAGATCCCCAAAATAGACTGCCAATTCCTGGGCAAAGTTAGGGCAATGTAATGGGGAGAATGCTGCCAAAAGCACATTGATATCTGGGAAATCTGCACACTAAATTTAGAAGATGGGGGAGGGGGGTATTTTGTTTTGGCTGGCTCTCTGCCACTCTCTCTGATTTGAGGCAATCTCTCCAGCCCTCTAGACAGGTTGGCTTTGATGTTTCTGACAGTGACATTGCCAACGTGTCACTGCTGCATCCTGAGAAAAGCACATGGAAAACACAGGTTGCAGTATAGTGTACAGACTCAGCAAAACTGCACTTTTGGGGAAGGGCAAAACCACCTTATATAAAGCCAGGAAAAAAGGAGCAAAGAGCTATCCAGCAGTGCACAGCAAGACCCTTCTATTTTACTTTATGCTGTCATGGTTTGCAGGTAAATCTAATGCCTAAGATGAGAGACTTCAACATCTATGGTTTCCTGAACTGGCTTAGTTAAGCAAGTAGTGACTGCTGAAGGCTAGGAGTAATCCAGGATGTTTTGGTACTTTGTTAAGGTACTGGAGGATCTAAAGTTGCAGCAAGCTTTTGAGTGTGTTTTTTATCAGGAAAATTACAACCTTATAGAGACAGGGGCTACCAGAGCTGCAGAAAAGTTTGATGCCACTCAGACAGGAGGCTGGGGACAGGAAGAGGTTTGTAGGGATTGGTGAGGAAGGAGAAATTCTGTGAGCATGCTGGGCCTCCTGAGTATCCAACCCACAGCTGCAGGACAAATTAGTTCCTCAAGCTTGTGGCAACCAAGCCAGAAAGTCCCCCTAGCACAGCAGCCCAGAGGCACCCTGTGTGCAGGCAGGCACATCTGTCTGCTCCACAGTGGCACAACACTGTGGGGGCTCATGCAAGGCCAGTGCAGATGGCTCTGCTCTGAGCTGCCCTGGATGGAGCCACAGGGAATATAAATCCTCTACTTCCCAGGCTCAGCATAGTGAGACGACACAGGAGATGACAAAAGGAGCAGACAGTGAATGGTAGAGGAGGGGAAGGAGCAGAGGGAGGGAGAAGATTCCTTTAGCATTTATTATTACTTGGGCTACTGAGCCACACAGGCTGCATTTCACAGTAGTACTCCATTAGGCAAGGATGGGAAGAAGGATGACAGGACCAGGACTCTAGACTCTGATTCAGTTCCTGTCTCAGTTGCAGCATTCCTCCATGTGCACATTTCACAACACCAAAAGCTGAGTGCAGAGTCCAGTGAAGTGCCACGGAGCATTCTAACTGGATTCTGATACTCAGACACCCCACACTAGGCTCTCCCATGTAAATATCAACATTTTCTACATGGTTCAGTCTAGGTTAAGTGTAATCTGCCCTGTATTCTGATTAATTGTCTATCAAAAAAATTATTTTGTTGGAAGAAGCTTGTGAGGATCAAGCTCATTAATTACTACATGGCACACATGCATATATAGATTAGGAAGGCCAGGAACACACCAAAGTGTTCAGCACTCTACAGTTACAGCATGTCACACAAGCAGGCCTGCTTCTCTGGAGGCCAGGGCAAGGCTACCTCTGAAGCCATAGTACTGACTGGATTGTAAATGATACCTTGATATGTTTTAGTTTAGTGCTATTCCTCTTAACGAGTTTGGGCTTTGAGGCCACCTGTTTTTTAAAAGCCAGGGGTAATAGGTGAGGTTTGCATTGCTGCAATGTCAATGGCAATGCAACTTCCAGGGATAAGCAGCTCTGTTCACCTTTAGTCAACAGAATCAAACCCAGAAGAAGTGGGTGTACTTGAGGTAAGCCACGTTTATGGAGCCCAAATGAACCCATAGGTGCATGTACATGGGTGTGTTATAAACAGGACACAGTTTAGAAGGGATTAAAGCAACCAGTGAGGACTTCCTTAAACATCCTGCTTTAAATTTGCTGTCACTAGCTCAAAAACTATTGTTTGCAGGAAATCAGAGAAACCCAGCAAAGCTGCACCGTTCTGCACATCCATAGCTACAATCTTCCCTTTCAATCTAGCAGTTTACCTTATGTAGTGTGAGCAACCAATGTTTAGAAAGTTTGGCTTATGAATCACCTAAGCAGAAGCATACAAAATAAGGAGGAAAGGGGAAGACAGAGCAGGAAATAGCAAGATACAATAAAGAAGCTGAAGACAACTAATTTCAGCTTTCTGTGCTACTCAGACATGCACCAAAGTAGATGTTGTGCCTTTATCTTATGTAAGAGAAAAGACAAAAAAATTGAGCAATGTGAAATTTTTAGATGGCATACACCTGGAAATAGGGACATGACCTCCACTTGAAATAAATTTCAAAAGAAGTGAGAGTGAGATTTTGCCTGTGTACTGTAGTATCCATAGAAACTTTCTGTCCCCTTTCATCACTTCGCATGGAATTTTTCAGGACAGCCACAGCTATTAATGGCATTTCTGCTGGCCTCCCACAGCTCTCAGTCCACAGCCATCCAAAAAGCTGATTCACACAGCTGTCCTCTCCCAGACCAGTGCTTATGCTTCAGGCTCCTCATTTACTCAGCTGCTACTGCTTCAGCTGACTGACACAAGCTACATCCCTGTGATTAAAAGCAAAGGCACAAGCATCTACAAATTATTTCTTTAGAACAAAACTACTTCAAAGACAACATATTATAAAAAAAGAAATAGACCAGCTTAGATGTTTCAATATCTCTGCCAGGAGCAGAAAACACTGAGCATCCTTATATTTTCTTTATAAAGTACCTTGCTTTGTCATCCCCGTCCCTAAACCATTTCTGATAAATGTGGTTTGTCCTACCCCTCCTTTCTCCTCTGTTCCCAAAGAATTTTTATGTATACACATGTTATTTTCACCTCCAAATTAACAGCCGTGTAAAACAAAACTGTATTTCCATAAAGACAATTTACCAGGCCCTCAAAGCTGATCATTGGGTCTGCTATCTTTCAAAAAAAGTTGTTGCTTTCCCCCGGGTAAGTTGCTATGTGGTTTTTGTGTTTGTTCTTCACATAATCCTTTGTGGATTTAGATCAATACAGGCTTGCAGAAAGCTGTGATAATACAGTACATAACATTTTCTACACAATGTATGCTTCTCTAATGCCTTTCTTTTGTTAGCTCGTGTCCTTGATTCCTATTCTGGTTTGTGATTTTTTTTTAAGGATGTGAGAAAAAAGTACCAAAAATTGCTTCCATGTAGGAACGTGAGAATAAAATAGGTCACCAGAAATCATCCTATGTCATGTCACTTAATAACCCTCATAAATGCAACAAACTGCTTTTTACAAGCAGTTTACCTTTTCCTTTTTTTTTTTTTCTTATTTTTTAATTTTTTTTCCCCCTATTGCTTCCAGGCAAGATTTTTCCTAACGTAAGTAAGTAAATACAAACTTTATTCCAGTTTCTAAGTTCCATTTGGGGTACAGTTCACCATCTGCTCTCCCACCAGCACGGAGCAGTGCCAGGTGTCCTGGTGCCAGGGCAGTCTGGGGTGCCAGGAGTGGCAGGAGCTCCCTGTGGGGGCCTGTCAGGGGAAGCTGGCAGCCAGGGCCCATCCCACCCCATCCCCAGCCAGGAGCCAGGTATGTGGGGCACCAGGGCAGCCCCAGCCCCAGGCAGCTCCCTGGGGACAAACCAAGGCTGGTATCAGCCCGTGAATCTCCAGCTCAGCATGGCCTGTGGCCAGACCAGCCTCATGCAAGGTCCTAGCATTTACCTTATCCCACAAAGCACCACCAGCCAAGTTCCCAAATTAAGTAGTTCTCCCCCATGGCAGCTCACAGACCAGCTAGTATGCCCCACTCTTTCTCATTTGTTTCCAGCTCTCAAACTCCCAGCTACCTAATTTCATCCTGGGTTTTTTTCCTGTTGTCCTCAGGGTTGTTGAGTTGTTCCTTCCCTGTACCAACTCCATCTCCCCAGCTTTATGCCCTCAGCAAATTTCAGCAGCATTTTTCCTAATATTTGTGGCACTGGGAAGCACACTGCCCAATAGATTTGAGTGAGTGGTGAACCTTCCTCAGTAATTCAGGTAACAAATACTTTCACTACAGCCAAGGGCCAACTGCCATTTTTACACTTATCTTAAAAAATGTCTATAAACCAACATGAGTTACCAAATTACTGCATCCATGCATGGCTAGCAGCTGTACATATCAGAGCTATTAATGAACAGCTGCAGTTCCCATCATAGCTTCATGCAGGAGAGCCCAAGGTAACAGAAAGCCTTACCTGAATTTTTATCTTTTTGCATGTTAAATTACTTTATTCCTTTCCACCATTGTTAGGAGCTCGGAAAATCTTCATTAGGTGACCTCACTTCACTTTCTCACCTTACTATTCATACTGCACTTCCCTTATCCAACCAATGATATTGTTTTGCCAATAGCATTAAATTGAGAGGAGGTGTGCCTCCCTCGAAGGCAGGGAGGCCCTGCAGACAGACCTTGATGCATTAGAGGGCTGGGCAGTCACCAGCCCAATGGAATTCAACAAGGGCAAGTGCCTGATTCTGCACCTGGGATGGGGCAACCCTGAATGTATGGACAGACTGGGGAATGAGAGGCTGGAAAGCAGTGCTGCAAAAGGGACCTGGGGCTCCTGGTCGATGGCAAGTTGACCCGGAGTCAGCAGTGCTCTGGCAGCCAGGAGGGCCAAGCCTGTCCTGGGGGGCATCAGGCACAGCATCGCCAGCCAGGCAAGGGAGGGGATTGTCCCACTCTGCTCTGCACTGGAGCAGCCTCACCTCGAGTGCTGGGGGCAGTGCTGGGTACCACAATACAGGAATGATATTAAGCTGTTATGGAGCATCTAAAGGAGGGCCACGAGGATGGTGAAGGGCCTTGAGGGGAAGCC
>VXAC01005541.1:1375943-1431121 GCA_013399225.1 Rhipidura dahli | reverse complement strand
GCCGCCCCGGCCCTGCCCGGCCTGGCGGGGAGGAGCCGGGAATGCCGGGTGCGCGGCGTCGCCGGAGGGCCGGGCCTTGTTCGTGTCCCGCTCTAGGAGCTTCTGTTGGCCTCGGGGCGCGGTGGCACCGGGACTGTCCCCGCCTCTCCGCTCCTGTCCCCTTCCTCTCTGTCGCTCTGTCTCCCCGCGAGCCTCCCCCCGGCGCTGTCCTTAGGAATCCCGCCTGCTCCCCCCCTCCCGTCCCGAGGCTGTCACCGGGCTGCGGGCAGCTCGTCCCAGGGCTGCAAAACCCTGTAGAAGTGCCAGGTTTAACCTTTAAGTCAGCCTCGGCCCGAAGTGCAGAGCCTGCAACGTGAGCATGGGGCTCGGTGGTGGTTGTAGAGCTCTCCTAACTTGATTCAGTGCTGTTCTCTGGGATGCTACTGTTGCTTGTGGATAAGGAGGGTAAAGTTGTAATGGTACAGTGATAGTCCCTTGGATTATTTTATTTCAAGGTGCAACTTTTATAGTCCCGTGAAAGGGTAAAACTGGTGGAGCCTCTTCTGCATAGGTAGGAAGATTTCAGCTGTCCATTCTGAAAGACTTGCAGGAAGTTCAAATCCTGATTTTGAAGATGAAGGGGAAGTGACATCCAGCCTTTTGTTATGTAGTAACCAACATTTGCTTTTTGTAGTTTGAAGGTTTCTGGAGCAGCCTTCCTTCAGTGGGACTTGTGAGAGTAAATGCCCTTCTAATTTTAGAACTATTTAACTATGGTTAAGGTGATATTTAAAGTAGTCCCTGACTTAACAAGTAGTTCAGATCTTGTTTGTGCTGGACAGAATGTCATCCTCCATGTAACATGTTGTATTTTGTGTCTGTGCTGTGAAGCTAGAGCCCTGGGGTTGCTATAGAAACGGCTGAGTGAAGGGAAGGGTCAGATGCACTGGGCTGATGCTTGTGTGCTGGTTTCCTGGAAAGCTCCACAGGAATCCTGCCTGAGTGCTAACTGCATGTGAGGAGGATGGCTTCAATAGGGAAGCCCGGCTTCAGTGAGAAGAATGGCTTTAACTTGATTATGTCTGTCTTGTCCTTCTGAAGGTGTTCAGTTTTCACCTTTCATGACTATTGAAATGAGTGCTTACCTGTCTGGTGATTTGGGGTTGTTCTAATTGGTGTTTAAAACTTGTTATCCAAATTAAATTGATGCTATCTCTGGTGAGGGAAAGGGTTTTGTATGTCAAACCCCAGTATCTGTGTAAGTACAACTTTGCTTGAAAGAAAATATGTAAATCTTTTAAATTTGGGGTGGTGCTTGTATTGCAGTATAGTGTGTGGACAACCTACAGCTGGAAAGGATTTGTTTCAGATATGTAGTGTAGTCAGCTGTTGAAGAAATCCTAAGGCAAGCAGTCAGATGTTTTAACAACTGTCTTGTGACTACCATGTAGAAGTAGAAGAAAGGCTTAAAGGCTCTGGCATAAAGCTGACTCAACAAAATACTGAATCACGGTGGCTGGAGCTGCTGAATGTGCTTGTTTAGTGTATTACATGGACACTGGAGATTTTCGTCCTGGTCAAGGCACTTGGATTCCAGAGACACACTTCAGGGAGCCTCCTTCTCTGGAGTTACTCAAAAGGCTGCTGGACACCCTCCTGCGTAATGTGCTGTGGGACCACATCTTAGACCAGATGACCTCCAGTGGTCCTTTTCAACCTTAGCCCTTCTGGGATTTGTGAAGCTCATTATTTTCCTGGCTTAGATGAGGTGCTCTATCTTTAGTTCTAACTTGAGAGTTAAGCTTGTTTGCTTTGTTGCTTTAATGGACAGAATTTCTTTTCAATACTGATTTCAGACTGGTAAGGAAGACAGAAAACTGAGAAGGGGAGAGGTCTTGGGTTTTCTCATGTGAACAGCAATTGAAATAAAAACAAAAGAAGGAAGTGGTAGCACTGAAGTAGTCACTGACTACTTGCTCATGACCTGCTAGGGCTGGCCTTGGTTCCCATGGCTTCATTCTGACCTTACTTGTGAAATCTGAGTGGTAGGCTGAGACTTCAAGGCTGAAGCAAGCGCAGTTCTTCATCTGCCTGCTTTTAACCTCTTTTGTGCTTTCTTGGACCCTAGCTACCAGCACTCAAGCCTGTGGCATGCTATTAGTTGAACTAATAATGAAATCTACTCTTTGAAGTTGCATTTTACTTGAATAACATTTTTTTTGTAATTCTGCAGTAAAATGAAGTGTATGATTTCATTGAAATATCTTTAGAGACAAGATTGCTCAGTTTAACTTTGAAAGTTGTTTTGAGGGGAGAAGCAGAAAGAGTGGTGTTGAAGTTAAACAGGCTTTTGTTTAGCCACTTCACTGTGGTGATTTCAGGAAAGGGAGAGGTCTCAAGGTTTATATTTGTACAGCTTGGTGTGTGGCATTAGAAGCTGAAAGGTGAAAGTTGCCTGTGGCTCATGATTACTGTCTCTTACTTCTTAAACCTTTGAAGACTAAATTATTTTTCTGTCACAGATTCTTCAGCAACACTGTTCTGAAAACTAGGCTGGAAATGTCTGCTCTTGAAACCCTCTTCAAATACATTGATGAACACCAGGACCTCTATGTTCAGGTAAGTTTTCTTAGAGTTTTGTCCTTCAGCATGAGTAGCTACAAGATGGTTCAAGTTAGGTGGTCAGCTTCAAGTTTGTTGTTAAATCTATATAATATGTCCAGTAATAATGTCAGGTAATGGGAGAAAGGGAGGAGCAGTCAGCAACTGTAAGTGATTTGAGTTAGGCCAGAAAACTGTTTCTTCAGTTTAGGCATAGTTCTGTTCAAAAACGAAGTGTCCTTGGTAGATTTATTAGGAAATGTTCTTTTACCGTGTAGTGCAACTGGTGACTTATTTAGAGGTACGAGAAGCTGACACTGGCTTCTGAAACTAGGTTTATAGTTTTTTCCCTTTTGAGATGGGAGATGAAATATATAAATGAGGCGGGAACAAAGCTTTCTTGCATGAAATTATTGATGCTGGGGTACAGAGGGAGAGGTTGCCTTCTCTGAAGAGGTACTTTGCTGCTTGATCTGCTATTCAGTTTCAGGTTCTACTGCAGTCCTTTAACCATGAAGGAATCAGTGGTACAGCACAGGAACTATGCCAACTGTTCAGCTTGATTTCTGCCAGCTGTTCTTGCTGATCTCACATGAGAAGAAGCTCAAGTGGTCTTTTTGAGATGCCTGAAAGACTTTAGCTGGTTCTGCATACTTAAAGAACAGCGACTGAAAAGGCACGACAAGCACAAGATGTCACACTTTTAAGCTTACTTGATGTATCTGAAAGCTTTGTGCTGTGCTGCAGGGACAGCTGTAGGAGAGGGCAACTTTAGAGAGGTTTTGAGAGTAATCTTAATGGTTTAAGTTCTTGCTTGAGCAGAGGACAGAGCTGATTTGCCTCCATTTGAGCTTGGCTTAAACCAGTGTTTGTTGAATTACAAGGTGTGGTATTTGCATGGTGCCTGTTGTGTAGTAAAATCTGTAGCTCTTCCATCTCTGCAGCGCCTGGCGGAGTGGGTGGCGATCCAGAGTGTGTCAGCATGGCCGGAGAAGAGGGGAGAAATCAGGCGCATGATGGAGGTTGCTGCAAAGGATATCGAGCGACTGGGAGGCACAACCAAACTCATGGATATTGGGAAACAAAAGGTGTGTGAGCATCTCCATGTCAGCTTAGGTGAAAAGAGGCAGTAGCCTGCTGGGGTGTAGAATGATGTCTTTACTGCCATACAGTCTGAATTTTCTGTTAAAAACTTTTTTTAAGAGTAAACCTTGAGACTCGGTTAAGGATGTTAAATTACATTTTAGACTGTATTAAATGTATTTTAAATACTTTCTGAACTTAACATGAACAGAGCACCTGCAAACAAAAATGCATTTGCAGACATTTTTAACAGCAGGCTGGTACTGATCCTTAGACCCACAGACTATAAAGATATTGACGGAAGTTTCAGTAAGTCTTCCAAAAGACTTCTGGGCTCTTTCAAAAGTGTTACATTTGTCACAGAATTGCATTGCTCCCTTACTAGATACAGAAGTGTCGTTAAAAGAATGACTTCCCTCCTTACTTTTAGCTAGCCAGACTGCTTTTCCCCCCCCAGCAAAATGTATGTGCTTATGAGAAGATAATGATAATCTCATCCTAAGGAACTCTCTACTTGATATGCTCCTCCTTTGAAGTGCCTAGCCACTGCCTCAGAGTAGGACCCATACCAAAATTGTTTGGGATAATGGCATTAAAAATCTAGTGTTAGAATGTTGACTAGGTCTTGGAGATTGTCCTTGTAACTGGTGTGAAAGACTGCTGGGTGAAATCTGTGTTTATGGAAACCTCCACTGAATTACATTTGTTTGTAGCTACAGGTTCCAGCAGGAGTTGAGAGGAAATCTATAGGTTAATTCTAGTTCTGCTGCTACCTACAGCCTAAAACCCCATCAAAAACATTTCAATTAATTCAGAGACAAAGTTGTTCTTTTCATCACTGTAACTTTTTGGTAGCAAGAACTGATTTTAGAGTTTTATATGTAATATTTTTATTTAGATAACTTCAATCTGCAAGGGTTACCTTCAGTGTTCAGTTTTATATTACATGTGGAGAGAGCTAGGCAGTGTATTATGTATGTTGCTGCTATATCTGTGAGGGACAATATAAAGCTGAACTTGTCAGATCAAAATTGTTTCACTGCTGCACAGCAGTTTTTTGTGTATTGATTACTGTAAATTCTTGCAGTAGTGCTTTAATCATGTAGACCTGCAGCTGGCCAAGGACCATGTAACCTTTTGATAGAAAACTGGAGTTTGGAACTCATATAAGCAAAAAGTCAGAGCTGATCCTGATCTGCTGAATAGTGTGTAGAAGTACATATTCACAGGAAGGGAAATACTTGCTGACTGGGAATAGCATGTGATAATTGCTTATGGGGTATTCCAAGGGATTAAGCCAAGTTCAACTCTTGTACTCCTGAACTGAGTTTATCAGCACTACTCTGCCCTTAGCTTAACAATGTAGGCTGGTAGAGAGAAATACATCTGTTCTGCTGATCTCATTTGGGTGTAGGCGCTTGTTACACCCAGTGATACCACTGTCAGGAAACTTTTGTCCAGAGAGCTGTACTGTGGACAGGATGAAAGTGCAGTGATGAGCAACACAGAATGCAACACTGAATGGAGTTTATCACTTATGCTTAGGTCAGCATTAGATATGGCAGTTTGGCATGCAGTTAGCTTGCTCTGCTAAAATCTGATGTAGGATTGGTAGTTTAAAGCTATCAGTTTTAAGTGGCTTGGAACATTTTGACTGTTACTGGGACTTGTCAGGAAACTAATTGGCATGATGCCATCAGGCCTTCTTTGGCACCCTGCTTCTGGCAATTGGTTTATGTAGATTCATTTAGCTGTCTGTGCCTCTACTCTCATAACTTCCATAGTATTAAAGTAATTCATGTATCTGATAAAAACACGTCCCTCTGACATTCCACATTTTAATAAAGCTTCTGCCCTCCTATTTCTAGCTGCCTGATGGATCAGAGATCCCCCTACCACCAATTGTCCTGGGAACCCTGGGCACAGATCCCCACAAAAAGACCGTGTGTGTATATGGTCACCTGGACGTTCAGCCTGCAGCACTAGAGGATGGCTGGGACAGCGAGCCCTTCACACTGGTAGAAAGAGATGGTAAGAGCAGTGGACTTCACACTGATGAACACTTCTGTGACAGGCATGGTATTCCTCAGTTGTTCCCAAGTTGTACCATTGAAAGGGGGAAGGAGAGTAAAAACTGGTATGGGTGTTTATTTAATACTGTTGATGTAAAAATGGGCAGGTGGGGAAATGGTCAACAGGTCCAGCTGCAAAATCTCAGCTGCTCTTAGGGTTGTTTCCTTTTGTGATAGTCTAGGCTCTAACTTGCATGTTTTCTTCCTTGTAGCTACAGCACAGTCTTAGCTGCTGCTTTCCATGGTGCCTTTTTGTTGCCAGAGAGTTTTTTAGAACTAATTTCTTGTGCTGTTCACAGCTTGAAGCCTGTAAGGTCATGTCAGACTGCAGGAATTTTGAACCATTACTGAGAAAAAAAATATACAACTCAACTTCTTTATGCCTGGAGACAGGAGTGGCACAGCAGCCTCCCTGGCTTGCCTTGTGTTTAACTGTGCTACTATGAGTACTACAGAAGCTCTTTAGCAGAGGTAGTGCCCCAGAACTCATCCCTCTCTCATAAATGGGATGAAGAAATGGTGCAGTATCTCCTGTTGAAACAGCATTGCCAGGGGTCAAGAAGACTAAAACTTTGTTTTCTATTTAAAGCTGGTGCTACCAACAGCTAGTTCTTTGTTTCACTTTCTCAGTGTTACTGTCAAAGGTCATATCAATAGGAGGACATTAACCACTTGTGTTGCATGAGCATTAATGATTGCCAGAAAAAGGAGTATCTGTGCTAACTGGAACTTCTGCTTGGGCACTTAGTCATAGGCAGCAGAGTTAACTTAGTCCAAGTTACTAAGTTGGGTTATCTCATCTGCTAGCAAGACCTAGACTTGCCTCAGGCTGTGGCTTGTCTGTGTGCAGCCTGGCCATGCAGGAGTCATTCACCAATGGCTCTACCTTTGCAAGCTGTCTGACCAGTTCTGTCCCTGGTTACGTGGGGTGCTGAGGGGTTGTAGCCACAGCTCTGAGTTGCACTGATAACTGCCTCTGCTGTGAACCCACACGCTACTTATTCTGGGAATTCCCTGTGGCCTGTGAAACTTGTCTTTGACTAGATTCCTTTCCAGGGAGATCCACTTTTATCTGGAGAATCTGGAGAAGTGACTTGTTCCTAGCTACTAAATTCTTACTCTTGAAATAAAGAATTATTGAACTGAAGCTAATACAAATATAATGATATAATGATAAAAAGTTATCAAAAAAAAAGTGTTCTCCTGTAGGCAAGAGATGAAACTTCATAGTAATTTTTTTCTTCTTTGGTTAATTTGTATCTTGTTTCTGCAGGCAAGTTGTATGGCAGAGGATCAACAGATGACAAAGGTCCAGTGCTTGCCTGGCTGAATGCCTTGGAGGCTTATCAACAAACTAACCAGGTATGTGCCCAAAACATTTTGCTTTTTCACACAAAGCTGAATCTAGCAGTAAATGTTATCCAAGCCACAAACCCTTGTGAGAGAAGCCTGTTTATTCAGCTGATAGGAGGAATGATGCAATAGTGCTGTAAATTCCTCGATTTCCTAATAGGGTTAAGTTGACTTTCTGGCAAGTTAGCCTTACAGATTCTTGGGTTGCACCTTTAACAACTTGCCTTTAATGAAATATGTAGGAAGGAAAATACATATGCCAGCATGTGGAACAGGAGGAATAATCAAATGTGATCACTATCATGTAAGGATGTCAGATTAGTTTGGCCTTTATCAAAGCTTAATGTCTTACTGCCAGTGACTTCTAAGAGGAGGTTAACTGAGTAACACCACAACTGGGAGCTTTGCTTATTTCTGTTAAAGAAAATGTGCAATCAGAAATAGCTCACAGTGTTTGCTTTATATTGCAAGACAAGTTCCTATCAGTTTTGAGAGGAGTAACCAGTTCTCTGTTGCTATCTAGGTATATAGAATATGCTAGACTGGATAGTCAGGGTAGCTCTGTTCCACATGCAATTCCTGTGGTTTATATTAGTTTTCCTAGCCTGGTGGTTTACCTTTGGCAACAGATTTCTGCCGTGTTCCCACAGTTAAGTTTTTATGACTTTTTTTGAAGAGTTTGAATTCTATCAGATGGGTGGTGTAAGTGCCCTCAACATAAGCACAGTCCAAACTTTAAACCAGTTTGTGTATAATTAACAAATTCCACTGTCATGGAACTGTTTTACCCATATCCATTTTTCTGCTTTGAACACGACGGGTGAAAATTACTGATTGCTGAAGGAGTCAAGTGTTTTCATATGCTTAACCTGTTCTTGTTTTTCATTTCAAAGGAGTTTCCAGTAAATATTAAGTTTTGCCTAGAGGGTATGGAAGAATCAGGATCTGAAGGCCTTGATGAGCTGATCTTTGCTCAGCGAGATGCTTTCTTTAAAGATGTGGATTATGTTTGCATTTCTGACAACTACTGGCTAGGCAAGAAGAAACCTTGTATCACATATGGTTTGAGAGGTATCTGCTACTACTTCATAGAGGTAAGTGCTGATATACACTGCAAATCCAGTATTATTAAACTGAATTTACCAGAGAAGAGTGGTAGTTCAAACCTTTTCATGCCAGCAGCTTTTTTTCAGAAAAGGTGAAACTGACTGCTTACGTGGAATGTTTTTTCCTAATTGTCTAAACATCCTTCTCTAGCTGTCCTACCTGATACCTGGGTGGGTGGGATAGCTTTTGGATGTGTAAAGCAAGATAAGCCTGCACCTTCACTGAAGGATTGTCTCATAGCATCGATACCTTCATCCACATGGACCCTTATAGATGGGTGTCACATTTGTGCTTTTCCAGTCAGCTGGAACTTCTCCAGTTAACCAGAACTGCTGGTAGATGATTGAGAGTGGTTTGAAAAGTTCTTCTGCCAGTTCCCTCAATACTCAGGTGTGGGGTGGATCCTGTCTGGGCCCATAGCAGGTCACTAACCATCTCCTCATGGATTATGGGTTTCCTTCATCTCCCCATCACCACCTTCCAGCTCAGGGAGATGGGCATCCTGAGGACAACTGATCTTGATACTGAAGACTGAGGCAAAGAAGGCATTAAATAGCTCTGCCTCTTCTTCATCCCCTGTCACTACACTACCCTCTGCTTTTAACAAATGATGGGGACACTCCTTGACCCTTGGCCAAATTAACTTCTAGCTGGGCTTTGGCTATTGTAGTCTCCTCCCTACATGGCAGTATCTTCGTGCTAAAAATTTACCTGAATCCTTGTTCACTTCAATCAGGTGGAATGTTGTGACAAAGACCTTCACTCTGGAGTTTATGGTGGTTCAGTACATGAGGCCATGACAGATCTCATTGCTCTAATGGGTAAGAAAAAACAGGTTTCACTGAATGCATTTAAAATGGGAGCAAGAACCATCAAAGTGTGACTGAGTTTGCGGTGAGGGAGTTGTTAAGGACTGTTCTCAGTAGCAAAGCAGTGACCAGGGAAATGGTGCTTGCCAGGTATGCAAAGCTAATGTCTGAGATACAGAAATATGGTGAAGGTCTTGCCAACAAGTTGTCTATCTACTCTTAGCTTTCCCTAGAATCTTACTGCAAATTTGCATGTTAATTAAATCAGCTGTCTTCTCAAACTCTGCTGTGGATGTGATATTGAACTCTTTGGGAATCCTACCTTCAGCCAGCCAAATGCAGCAGTAGAATTAAATAGAGTAGCAAGCAAGTGCACATTTTGGATCAAGGCAAATTCTTTCAAGTGTCTTCTATGCTCAGTGGTGCATGCTCTGGGAAACAGAAGTCTGAATTTCATTACATTTATTGAGTTTTCAGAAGACCAAGACCTTTGTTTCCCAAGGAAAGTGTTCCCAGCAGTGACATCTTGTATCTTCTGGTTGAATACTGATATTAGGTACTTCTTGTTTACAGGTTCTCTTGTGGACAAGAAAGGGAAAATTCTCATCCCAGGTGTTAATGAAGCAGTGGCACCTGTTACTGATGAGGAGCTGGCATTATATGAGAAGATTGACTTTGACCTTACAGAATACGCAAAAGATGTAGGAGCAGCAAGACTCCTGCATGATGCAAAGGTGTGCTGCACTCTTTCTCTACCATGTCTAGAGCAAGCTATCGGTATTAGTAGGAGACACAAACAAGCTTCTGTGGATGTGTGTGTAGTTACCAAGTAATTTATTAGGCAGAGGATTCATCTGATGTCTTCAAAATGGTGAGAATGCCTTGAAGATAATTTTGCTTACTGTATGGTTGACTGCACACTTAACACTCTGCAGAGGAACTGCTAGTGTTAGGTGCTTGAAAACTTAGTCTAGGTTATCCCATGTTTAACCCAAGCAGTCTCAATAACTTTAAATTTGCTCCTCACTCTGTGTAAGTAGCATTTGGAACTTGAACAGAACTTTCAGTGCCATTCTCTTAATGCTAGATAAGAATGTTGGCAGCTTTCTAGAGGTCAGATGACAATCTACACAAAACACAGATTTTCTTCATCTGTAGGAAGTTCAGTGGGTTATCAGAAACAAAGGAGTTGCTCAGAGATGTTTGCCTGTGAGGTGAGAAAACAGCTTGAAACCTAGCTGTGCTGAATTTAAGGCTGACATGCTGAACATCTTCCTAGACTTGGCAAACAAGGACTGTTTTGTAATCATGAACTAGGCAGCCCAAATCTTTGAACAGCCTCAAGCTCAATAAACTCATGTCTAAAGTTATATCTTCATCCTGGGAACTCTCCAAATGAATGCTTTTAACAGCATTGAATCTTACAAGGTACAGGTATTACATACTAATTTTAAAACTCTAGATGTAAATACATCTCCTGTCACAAAAAACAGACACAGGTGTTGTAAAAGGCAAGTTTACATGTGCAGGTCTGTCTTCTGTCCTAGGACTGTCAGGAGGAGACTTCAAACTTAACTCAATTAAGTATAAGAAACAGTTTATATCCTCAACCTTGTCTTTACATGCTCAGGTTTATATCAACTGGGAGCACACAGATTTTCTTGTTTAGCTTTGTCCTTTAAAGTACTGGATGAATTATAGCTTGGCTATAAGGAGGAGCTGGCAAGATGTTCTATGTGATACTGAGCTGAAGCTGTTCAGTCTTGGCTAAACTGAAACTCCAGCTAAGGGACTTGGAAGCTGCATACATGCAAGAAGGGTTTTAGGGCTAAGGAGAGAGAAGAGACATTGCTGTAACTTCCAGGTGAGAAGCAAATGTGCTTGAGAGATTTGAACTGTGGCAGCTACATCTGCTTTGAGAGAAGACTGGGGGCAGGTTGTACCTGGAAAAAAACCAAACTTGTAACATAAAGGACGCAGAATTTCTTAAGTCTCCTGCCTTTCTGCAGTGAAATTCAGGCTTGAGACACTGCACAGGACAGCTCAACAGCTGCACTGAATTCAAGATCCAGTGTATTGAACAGCTGTATCCAAGGCAACAGGGAGGAAATGCAGGAAGTGTACCTGTAAGGCAGTGGTGGTCAATTTAATCAGCCAGGACTTCAGGCTTTTTAATACAGCTGATGATAAAAAGAAAATAATACTGTAAGCATCAGTCTGAGCAGTGGTGAGGCTTTTAGGAAATGTGAACTTCAGCAGTGTCTTCATGATGAAGATACCTGTCTGTCCTGAGTGGGAACTAAAGCTTTCAATGCTGCCTACAAACTGTGTTTGAGCACCTTGTGAATGCTTGTAAATGGTGCGTGTGTCCTTACCAGAAGCAGACTGGTCCCGTCCCCTAAGTTCCACAGAGGCAGGAGAGAGCCAAACTAGAACTACTGAGTCTCCTAAGGTGCTGAGAACCCAGTTGTATCAAAAATATGAAAAAAGCTTAATATGAGTAACAGCTTCTGAGTGGTCTTCAGTGAGCTGCATTTCCCTATGGGAAAAAGCACTATTTCTTGCAAATTCTTTATTAGGTTGAAGAAATCATTAGTTTAGGGAACTGTCAGACTTCATCTAACCTTTCATCTTTTTCTTTGTGTCTGCAGAGAGAGATCCTTATGCACAGGTGGAGATACCCTTCCTTGTCTCTCCATGGAATTGAAGGAGCCTTCTCAGCCTCTGGTGCCAAGACTGTGATTCCTAGGAAAGTGATTGGCAAGTTTTCAATCAGACTTGTGCCAAACATGACTCCTGAAGAAGTCACGAAGAATGTATGTTGAGATGAATTGCTACAATCCAAACTAGTGTCTCTAAATTTCTGTTCACCTTGCCTTGGGGGAAGAGTTTTTCCATTTTCTAAAGCAGTTCTGTTCATTTGCTTTCCTACCATCTTCCCTGTGCTGGACCTCAATGTGAGATAACTGAGGCAATCCTGTGTGCTGCCCCAGTGGACTGTAGTAGTCTGATTACTCAGCTTCTGTAAACTCAGAAGGGCTTAGGAGTAAATGCTGACTTAATTGTAGGGCACTTGGACTGCCAGAAATGCATATTCAAAAGCAGCAGTGTTTGACATACTGGCTAATTGTTCTACAATATACTGTAATTTGCCTAAAGAAGATATTTTGACTTCAGAGCAGAGAATCATTGGAATATTATGAAATAAGAGCAATAGGAAAAGTATTGCTGCACAGCTGTAGTGACCTACAAGTCCCTAAGATGCTTTTAGATTATGAACTTTGCCAGTGCTCATACAAATTCTAACAGTAAATAAGATCATTCAATCTTTCTTACAGGTTGAAGACTACTTGAACAAAAAGTTTGCTGAGCTGCAGAGTCCCAACAAATTCAAAGTGTACTTAGGCCATGGTGGAAAACCCTGGGTGTCAGACTTCAACCATCCCCACTACATGGCTGGTAGGAGGGCCATGAAGACAGGTCAGTGGGTTTTTCACTTGGCATTGGTGGGATTAAAAAAACTCTTCCTCCAGCACCTCAAGAAACACTGAGGAGGTTATATTGGCTAAATATTTAGTGTTCTGCACTCACATCGAATAACTTTGGCTCACTAAGTAAGGAAACATGTTATGTGCCATCTTTAACCTGAAATCTGAGGTACAGGAAGGAAAAATTCTGGAGATCAAATTCATTTCTGCTGTTCTGGGACAAGTTTGTTGGTATGGTGTTGCTTTTGTGTAAGGATGAGACTGTCAGTTCAGATCACCTGCTTAGCCAAATTCGAGGAAGTTTGGTCATCACAGCACCCCTCTTAATCAGCTTTGCTAGATTGTATAGGGCAGCTAGAGCAAAGGTAACTTGTGTTGGAGTACAAAGGGGCTTTCAGATGAAGTATTGGTGTGCAACTGAACTGAACTCTTGACAGTGATAATACTCCAGTGCTACAACTATGGGGGGAAGCTCCACACTTCTGTGGCCTTTGCAGTCTGGCTGATTAGGCCAGCACCTGGTACAGATGGGCTCTTGATGGCTTAAGTAAGGACTTGTTGGAAAAAATATGAACTCCAAACTGACTAGAGTATCACTTTTCTAGTTTTTGGAGTTGAACCAGACCTGACAAGGGAGGGAGGAAGCATTCCTGTTACCCTTACTTTTCAAGAAGCCACAGGCAAGAATGTCATGCTGCTTCCTGTTGGAGCTGCAGATGATGGTGCCCACTCTCAAAATGAAAAGCTAAATAGGTAAGAGAATATTTATTCCTGTGCTGGGGTGAGTTTACTGTGGATCTTGGTATGTATTATGGAACACACTAACAATTGAGCTCCTGCTTTTGTTTAATTCTCTGGATGGCAAAGAGCCAACCTCCCCAGCAGAGAATGACTGACTGGTTGGGTAACTAGTTTATAGCTGAATCTTGATTTCTAGATTGACACACTTGGAACCAGAAGTAGGTTGTATACTTTGGTCTTTAAGCTTGGCTGCCCTCTCCCCCAAGGGTGATGTTTTGTGTCTTACCAGGGAGAATGTAAGATTTGGGGTGTAGTGCCTGTTGCCTGCTGCAGCAATTCCTATAGAGTTTGTCATGTGCCTAGGACTGATGTGTGGGCTTTGCAGAAAGGGCATCTGCTAGAAATGCAGCTCAGTGAAGAACTGCTAAAGGAAACTGTCTTCTTTACAGGTACAACTACATCCAGGGGGTGAAGATGCTTGGTGCATACCTCTATGAAGTTTCCCAGCTGAAGGACTGAGTTATACACCTCACCTTCTGGTTTATGGATCAGAAGTCTGAATTTTCTTGCAATATGTCATCACTTACCAAGTCTTACATGGCTCCCCTTTTCTACCAACACTCCACTGCTTTGGTGGGAGAGAGGGAAGTGCTCAATTGCACTTGACAAAGAACATGAGACACCAAAAATACTTCTTTAAATGCTTACTTTAAATGAACAGACTATTCCTTAACTGGTCAGAAGTCCTGAACTGCATCTTGGTCCTCTCTGTATCACTTCAGTTTGCTGTATTCATCTTCCTTTCCTGTAAAGAGGAATGGTTTGCTCTCAGCAGTTTAAGCAGCCACAGCAGTGGCAGAACTGCCAGCCAATTTAAGGTTCTTATTCCTGGGTATGTCCTGGAAACAAGTAGTCAGGATTATGGGGCTACACTGGAATGTGCTCAGGCTGTAGTGCGACACCTGCCTCTGCTGAGTGATTTAGAAGAGCAGTTTGTCTCTTGCAGTTTATGCCTGCCTGCAGGTACCAGTTCACAGGGAATCAGGTTTTAACAAATTTCACTGTGGTAGTGACTACTGGCTGTTTTTGTAAAGCTGCCTTTGTACTACCAAAAAAGAATAATAAATAATTGTGCTGTAGTTTGGCTCTTGGTCTCTAAGGTTTAAATAATGACTTGGGTGGGAAAGCAACTTTGGGAACATGGGAGGGACACTTTTGTGGCTATAGAGGCAGGTGAGCAACATGGCTACACAGACTATATCTTGTGGGAATCCAAACTTTTATTCCTAGGCTCTGGCTCCATAAGAACTTGTTGACTTGAAGCAAATGTTGTGAAATACAGCTCTCCTGAGAGAAAAGAAACTCAAAATGTTTTGTTTTGGCTCTCTAAACCAGGTCATCACACTGTAGCATAACTGGTAATACTGCAAGGGAGTGAATGGAATTTGTAGCATAAACAAGGAGAGAAGAGATCACTAGTTGCAACTACTACTGACATCCAACTTCAAGCTGTCTACTGGATACATTAAACTCATGTCAAAAAACCCAGAAAAAACAAACTTCTTAAATGTTTGCTAATCTGAACTCGATTGGGCTCTGTTTCTAAATTACCTACTTTAGGCTGCCAGTGCTGGTCAGGTAAGTACTTGAAGTGATGGTGCTTTGCTCTGAAAGCGTGGTACAGTTCTGTGTCTTCTCACAGGTCAGCAGCATGGGATGATTCCTCCCTTGAGAGGCAGAAGGCAGGAATGTCTTCTCTATCAGGTTTTCACTGTTGCTTGATCTGGAGACTTAACAGTAGAGAGCTGTTGGGCTAGGGGAGCCTTCTGGTCTCGCTGAAGCTCGTTTTGGTTTTTTTGGTTTGTTGTTGAAGTTGATGGCTGGAGATAATCTGGTACCAGTAACCCTTGCACTTGCAAGGGGTACAGTCAGGCCATCCTGAGTCAGTCCTTGTGAGCACTGAACACAAACACTGGGGAGTTAATGTTTATTAATTACATTGTGAGCTAGGTTCAGAAACCATGTTTACTTGTCCTATTGCATTTGTAACAAATTTCTTGAGGGTTGATTAATTGACTGAAGCTCTGCACTGAAGACACTGTTACCACATCCTGTACTTGCTGAGTAAGTACAGCGTGGCAAAGCTGTGAAGGAGGCGCAAACAGAAGAAAGGGTGTTGAGGCGAGGGCTTTGTAGAAAAGGCTGAGAAGCAAATACTGTTGAATATGCAGCAAAAGTATTTTAGCATGGGGAGAGTGCCAGAACCCTGTGAAAGAGATTAAAATGGGACTTTGGCCCAAACATGCAGGGGCTTACTTAAGCCCATAGGAGTAGGTTGCTCAAGTAATCAGTACTTAATGAGATTTAATGGAACTTCAGATTTGCTTAGATGAATAATTTTAAATTCAGAAATAATCAATATCTGTTAGCTTGCTACAACAGGGCTTGCTTTAGCTGTAACCTCTCTTGTCCCTGCAAAAGGTGGTGACAAAAGCAGTAGTGCTTGGCCTCAGTGAACAAGGCAGGCAGAAAGAAGGGGCTAGTGGTACCAGCTTATTTCTGTAGCCTGTGTGCTTCAGACCTGGCTCCTTGAAGGCTTCTAGTTGCAGAGAGCTGGCTTGCTGCATCCATGAAGGCTTGTGCATGGTGTGAGGAGTTTGCTTAGCCTGGGTTGTTTGAATAATAGCACTGTTGCTCAACACAGAAGTGTCTGACATGGCAAAGTGTGATTTGATAATGAAAACCAAAATGCATCAGTGAAGCACAGGCCCTGACACTCCTGTCTGCTGAGTGTGCAAAGGCCACTTAGTGTTTCCCACACAGAACTTCACAACATTGCTTTACCTGTTGAGTTTCAGGCTGGGACATCTCTTGATCAGTGGCATGTGGCTGCTAGCCAGTCTAGTCTGCTTGTACTGCCCATTATCCTACTCCAAGAATAGAGAAAGATCTACAACATGGATTTTACAACTACTTGTTCTCAGGGTACAACTACTGCAAAACTGAGAATGCAGATTTGTGGCCCTTGTTCACTAGATTTCTTGTGTCTTAGAAAAATCCATGACAATGCATCTTGATACGGAATATGCTTATACTTGCTTATACTTAAAAGAGCAGCTGGAGTTATTACAAGCTATTATCCCTAAATAAGCCCTAAGCACCACTTAAAATGTGATTTTTCTTTATTTTTTTGTGTTCTGGGAAACACAGGCATGCACATTAAAACACAGCTCTGATTTTCTACTATGCTGCAATCCATTTTAGGCTCATCGAGCACAATGTTTCCTAATTTGAAACTGTTTTTAACTTGCAAAACAGACTTTGGTTTAGCATAATGAGTTTGGATTCACTAACTAAATCAAAACTTGAAGAGCTTCAGCTTTGTGATCTTGACCTTGAAGCAATGTGAAGAGTAGAGATAACATAGAGCTAATCTAGATAAAGCATTCTACTTTGTTCATTCTGTTAAACTACTAGCTCAAAAACATTACCATTTTTTCAGTGTTATAACTCATTCAATTAAAATACAATAGATTCATGTGTTAAATATGCATTTATATTATGAGGAGCCAATCTGAGTAAATTGCCTTCCTGATAATTAATAAAGTTATGCAGGGGATTTAAATCACTCTTCAGAGAATCTTCTCAGGCTACACAGGAAAGTTTAGTGGGCAATTTTGATTCTAGGCCCTTACTAGCTTGCTCACCATTTTACTTCACAAAGTTAGGTTATGATGAGCCCTGACTCCTGAGATGTTTTTCTAGTACTTTTAAATATTCATCTTTTTATTAATTTTGCATACCCTTAGTGATTTGGAGATTTTATGAGGAAAACTTAACATGCATGCCAACAGAACAGGCCTGCTGATGCTCAAGCAGCAGTGTACAATGTTCTCCTCCTCTCTCTGCAGGTTTGTTCTTCTCAATCAAGGAGGCAGCTCATGGGCCTCTGATGTTTCTGCCCTTTAGACTGAAAAAGGCAGTAACAAATGCAGTCAAGCAGCTTTTTTTTGTCACTGTTATTGTGCTGTGCTCACCTTTGGAAACTCCAGTGGGATAACTACCACCCAGTTACTCTTCAGGCTATCTCTGTGTTCTGGGCAGGGCTACAGGGGTGGCTTCTGTGAGGAGCTGCCAGAAGCTTCCCCCAGGTCCAGCAGAACCAATGCCAGACAGCTCACTGGCCAAGGCTGAGCCCAGCAGTGATGGTGGGAGAGCCTTTGGGACAACATCATTAAGAAAGGAAAGAAGTTACTGCATGGAAATAATTGCTGCCAGGAAAGAGAGGAGTGAGAATACATGAGAGAAATGGCCCTGCAGACACTGAGGAGGTGCTCCAGGTGCCAGAGCTGAGGTTCCTCTGCAGCCTGTGGTGCAGCCCATGGTGAGACAGGCTGTGCACCTGCAGCCTGTCGAGAAACAACATATGATGAATTGACTGTCTTCCTGCACCTCTGGGGTAAAGGAGGCAGAGAACTGGGAATAAAGTTAAGCCTGGGAAGGAGAGAGGGGTGGGGGAAGATGTTCTATATGTTTGTTTTATTTCTCACTATCCTACTATGAGTTGATTGGTAATAAATTCTGTCTGTTTTTCCCATGATGGTACCTGGTGAGGGATCTCTCCTTGCCCTTACCTCAGCCCATAAGCCTTCCATTATATTTTTTCTCCCCTATCCAGGTGAGGAATAGAGTGATAGAGCAGTTTTGGTGGCCATTTGGAGTCCAGACAGAGTCAGTCCCTCACACTATTGCAATATTGCATAAAAAGCCAAAACATTTGAAAGTGAAATATGTTCAGTTATTAGATTCTCAGAAAATCTTTTAGAGACACTCTTGTGTTGGCTGTTGCTTGTGAAACCACGTGCCCCACAGTTGTCAATCACAGTCCACTGGTCTGTACTGAAAGAGCCTTATTAAAGCTGAACTGTTCATAAGCAATGTGTTTGAGTAATATTTAAGGCAGGGTCATTTAAAGGTTGCTGCTACTGCCTGTGTGTATATAAAAAAGCATGCACAAAAATGCTGAATGTATTAATGTAAAAGTGAATCTTTGGAGGACTGTTTCCTTGCTGTTTTGGACAGAGTAAATTAATGGATTTGCAAATATGAGCCATTAAGCTATGTAAAATTGTAGCCAATTCCTGAATTCCAAGATAGATGCTATGATATGTGATGAAATTTAATATGATGTTTCTGAAGTACTTAGTGGATTTAATGTTGATGTAGTGAATACTGGAGTCAAGGTTAGATTTGAGAATAAATGCTGTGTTGCCTTGGACTGTTTTAGAAGTTTGTGGGTAGAATTTTGAGGTTCTGCTGCTTAATTTCAAGAATACCTATTAAACTCTTCCTTACACTTGTAGAAAGCAACAATACAACTAAACTAAGTGCTAAAGTAGTACAGTGGCTGCAAAAGACTTCTGAAAACTAGAATGCTGTAAAATATCTGTTTATTTATTTACAAATAAGCCTTTGATAGGGTGTTGGTTTAGATTATCTTGCTGTATTAGTAATGGGTTGATATCTTTTTCTCTTCCATTTTCAAATGTTTAGCAGAGCATCATCAGAAACCTTAAAACACAAAAATTATTTTTCTTTTGATGGATTTTTAACAGTACATGCAGAGTACAGAATATCTGCCCTTTGTTGCCTCACATATTCTCTACTGTTGCTGCTGTTTCTGTTCCCCAACTCCCATTTCTCCCAATCATTCACATGAGGGGAGCTAATCCTGCAAGGGGAACCTGGGAAGTTTCTTAGGAATGCTACCAGGCTTTCACTGTATAATGGGATAGTTACAGGTTCACTGGATTGAGTCTCTTCTACTTTTTGTATAAATATTGTAGATCTAATTCTAACATGGGAGCTGCTAGGAGGCAATGGCCTTCAATTTTGCTTCTGAAATAGTTTTTAGATTTTGGAAGTTGGCATAGCATTGTAATAAAACTAAATAGAATAGGAGAAGGTAACTTTCTGTTTCTGAATTCCTCTCCCTTAGCCTCTTTACTATTTGAGTGAATAGCAACCAGTGAAAATTTGGGCAGAAGAGCAGCTATATCTGCAAATCCATTGGAACATGGTACTTTTTAATTTGTGGAAATGCCAGAAGTTAAAAGCATTGGACAAAAGGCACTTGGAAATGGTTCCAGGCATGTCTCTTTAGGTTTTTCTGTGGTGTTGAACACTTAGCTGCAGGACTGTACTTCAAAGCTGCAGGAACACAATAGAAATTCAGAATACCATAGGGTCTGCATGTCATTTTTAGGAACTGGTTGTCAAACAGAGAATTAATGCAAAGAAAGCAAAAGATTTATTCTGCACAACCTTGAATCTTGTTAATATTTCCAAAATATCCTGTAATGTGTTGCCAACCATATCCTCAACTTTTGTACAAGGAGAGGCAGTGCTGCTTGTGATCATTTTAAGGCAGTTTTAATTCTGACCATATGTGTTCAGGAATACAAATCAAGAAGGGGGAAGACTGCATCAGGAGCTGAGGCACACAGGGGCTACCAATTCTGTTGCCTGGCAACAGGATTTCAGTATAAAGATGTGACTAAAGATACCTTGAATGTGGACAGGCTTGGGAGAGACACAGGTAGAGAGCAGGTCTCTGAAATGAACTAAAGGGCTTAATGAGAGAGGTATAAGTGAATGTATAAATACACATTCCTGGAGAATGGAGAGCCAGAGTTCATTAGCTTCTAGCCTTTAGTCTGCTAATGTTCTTTTGCACTGATCTGGAAATGATATTTAATGGAATTTGGCTGGTTATGAATTTAAAGTTTGTAGAACTGCATATAATTTTTGGAAGCTTTCCTCGGAGTTGTCTGACACTCATGGATGAAATTTAAATACCTGGAGACCAGTTCAGAAGTAATTTTTTTTTTTAAATTCATAGGAGTTTTGAGAAAGGGATTTGAGAAATGGGACAGTAAAATTTTGTGTTTGATTGCAGATAAGTTCATGCATTGACTGGTTTAAAATAGGAATGCACTAAAATGTAGCAAACACATCTGCGTGGGTTTTTTTTCCATGGAAAAAGGGAGCACCAGATTAACTGAGCATAAAATTAATAGAAAATGATGTTGTATTGCATTGCCCACTCTGTGAAAGTGTTCCTATAGGATATGATAGGTAATTGAGTCATCAACATAAAATATTAATAATTAATATTACACATTTCATTTTCTTAATGTGCTGTAGTTCCACATCTATCTAAGAGCAAATATGACACAGATCTGCTGGTACACAGCAGTCACCTTGAAGCTGTGCTCAGTAGCAGCTGATTAGCATTATCTGTTCCAAATGTAAAATAAGTTCAGCTTCTCTGACCTCATTAGAGGGAGCTGAGAGTGCCTCAGTAATAAACGCTCATCTAGCTTCTTCCAGTAATTTGATTTATGTGGAAGGAACTTCTAGTGGCACATTCCCTGCCACTAATAGGCCAGCAGTCCTTACAGATGTGGAAAAAATATCCTGAGTATTATTAGACCTAGCACTAAAAATTAAAAAGGGGGCTCAAATAGGAAAATATTACTTTTTTTCACACAGTCTGTAATACAGCTGTCTTTTCACCCAGTTGTATTTATAGGCATCAACACAGAAGTAAGGCTAGTACATCCAGAAGTGCTTGGTAATCTGTTTGTAAACTTAGATATATGCACCTGTTTGCTTTGAATTTGAATTACTAGATTCTATGCCCACGAAAAAAAATTATTATTTTGGCATGCTATTAGTCTTATTTTCTATTGCTGAATAGAAAGAATTTGGTTGATAAAATGACAAAGTGGTCCATGAACCTGAGAGGCTGCTTCTTTAAGTTTGGGTGTAAATCAAAAGTAGAAGAGGTGGTGAATTCAAACTGTGAAATATTCAGAAAATGTTTGCCTTATAATAAAACAAGATGGTAAATTTTAATTTCACACACTTTGCATTAGATTATAATACAAAAATACAGACTGCAATCAGTGTGTTCCAAATATAATCTTATCTCTGTTGACAGAAATTAAGATGTCATCCTGAGGCCTTTAAACCTATCAAATTAATCTGCAACCCAAAAGTAACAAACAGCAAAATGGTATAAAAGCCTCTTTTGTAGTCTATGATTGGGGAGAATTGGTTATTTCAGGAAAGACAAGTGTATTGGCAAATGATGCATCAACTTATAAGCTTGATCTGTCATTTTTCACAGATGTATCAATATTCAGAGTTTTCAAGATGGCAGAAGCAAAGAGTGACTTAGATCTTACTGTTGGCAAAGGAACACACCAAATACCAGAAAGCCTGGTCCCCAGCTGCCTTATTTCAGTACTTGAAGTGTCACATGGATAACATCCATTTATCTTTCAGTTTAAAGATCAAAAATTCTCTTTGTGTTTTTGCAGTGCTCCGAATATGAGAGCTTGATCCTACTAAATCTGCCAGTCAGTTCAGGGCCCAATTAATTGTCACAGGAACAAATTAAAACTTCAGATAAGATGACACCATGCTGAGATAATTCAAAAGCAATCAGTTTCACTACGTCAGGCTTTTTTTTTTTTTCCTTGAAATGTGGCTCTTTGAAAACTATTCATGGGGGGAAAAAAAAACCCAGTCTTTTATTTTTTTTCTCTTACTTGCAGAGTTCACCTAAAGCCTCAACTGTGTGAGATGCATTATCTTTCTAATTTCTCCACAGAGCATTTTCTCCCCTCCCAGGTAAAACAGAGCGAGTCTAGGTAGATAAAAGACACATTTACTTGTGGCTGGGAAGGCTGCACACAGATGAAGGATCTGACATCTCTGACACCTCTGTATTCAGCTGAGATTGTTCACAAGGTACTAAATGGATGGTTTGGACTCTTTAAATCCATCATGTTCCAGAGTTAGATTTTTCAATGTGAGTTCTTCGTGTAATTTCTGCTTTGGAAATGGACATATGTGCTGCCTCTAGCAATATTTTCAGTAATAACTTTTTCTTTATCATACTAGTGAATGATCAGATAGGTAAAAGCAGACTTGCTGCAAGTGGAGAAACTAAGGCTGACATTATAAATACATTTGTACTTCTCTAAATGTGACAAGAAACTGGGTCTGTTTCATGATGGCATTATCTGTGCTAAATCACCTGTGTGGGGGGTTGTGCCTGTTCCTCAGGCAGCTTTTTGCTGTGGGAATATCCTTGCCCAGCCACTTTCCCTGAAGGTATTAACATGAAAACAAACTATCCTAAACTCTATGGCCTTGATGAGGAAAGGCAGCATGAGAAAGGAAGGGGACATCAGAATATGGTTTTTTTGGTTCTTGTGTGCTTTTCTGTAATCTAAGATATTGACTTCTGGCATAAGAAATAAAAAGAAAAAAGGCTAATTTTTTTCTTTATTGTATTCTGATAAGGAGGCAAAGAACACAGGTAGTGTGGGTTTTCCACACAGAGAAGTGAAAAAAATGCTATGTCTAAATTTTGAGTGTTTCTTTATGGGTAGTTTCTATAAAATTGTATGTCACAGATTGAGATTTATAGTTGAACTTAAAGATCTTTTCCAGCCTAAATGACTGTGTGGTTAAAGGATATCCAGCTCTACCACTGGCTCTGTCTGCCCAGAACAGAGGAAACAGCCAAAGAATACAATGGGGTTACACAATAAATGAGAAGCAAAAGCGATGGGTGTGTCAGACTGGTGAGGTTTGTGGTTAAGAGTCAGAGTTTGAAAACCTGGAGTTGTTTGTTTAGCCTGTTCAGTAGCACTCTGGTACTAGGGAGGGCTTTGGATGATGATCAGTTTGGAATGAGCCTTTGGAATGTTTGGGGAGCCTGGAGCACTGCCTGTAGCAATGCACTGGATGTGGTTCCTTGCTCTCACCAGCTCTGCAAGCCAAGGCAGCAAGCTGAGGGCTGCCCTAAAGCTCAGCCTGGCATGATGGTGTGCACAGCACAGCACCTTCTCTCAAAGGTAGGTGATGGTAACCTTGTGTTTTAGGGGCCTGATCAGGAAACTCTCACTAAAAATAGTTGAAAGTAAAGCCTGTGACAGTGTTGCTCTTCTGGAGCACCAAGAGTCCTGTGACCCAAGCACACACCAGGCAATAGGTACCAAGATGCAATTCCCTCCTCAGCCTTCCTCTCTCCCATCTTGCAGGAAAGGGTACATGGATTGTTGCAAAGTGGGAGAAGATGCCTTTCTTCCTGGTCAAGCTGTGCTCCCCTTAAAGATTGGTTTCCAGGCATGAGGACAGGAACACATGGTGGAACTGCTCTTCTAACAGCTGTTTGTGCACTTGACATTTCATATTTCATCTTTAAATATTGTCACAGGTCTCCCCCTGTTTCTCTATTTTAGTTCATAGAAAAACTTAATTCCCCCTGAAGTGCAGTGAGTGAGGGCATACAAACTTTGAGTCTTCATGAACTATATCAAATATTTCAACAGAAAATTCATAATTTAAATAAGGATTTTGGCACTCAGTGTGTGGGATTAATGGCTTATATCCTAACCAGTGATTTGCAGTACTGTCATTTTCTTAGCAGTTAGCAGGTATATAAAAAAAATTAGTTCTAAATGTTGGGATTTCTATAGTACTGAAAATTAAAAACCATCATTGCCTTTTAAGCAATGTCAAGGCACTTGATACAGTTTTGTTGAAAGGCCTTTGAATACATGAGAACCTTTGTTTGAAAAGACTGTAACAAAGAGAGCAAAAATACTTGTCTGTAGAGAAAGAGTGGAATGAGTAGGGAACTACTTTCCAGAGAAGTTGTAATTAAGTTTAGAGCAACTCAATTAAAGATCCTGATCCACTAGTTGTGCATCCACCCCAGTTGTTAGCAGGCTCAGCACCTGTGTGCAGGTGCTTAATTAAGATGCCCAGATATGAACCAGTTTTCTAACTAAATGCTCCAGTCTTGTAATTACCTGTTTTCTGTTTTTGCTGAGGTGCTGTCGCATTTTTCACAGACCAGCCCATGGCTGGCCCAAGGTGCACAACATGTGAGTGGAGCAGAGCCCTGGTTCCATGGGCATTTCCTCTGGGCTCTTGAGGAAGGTGCTGTACACTTGTCATAGGCAGTGGCACTTTGATAGAAGAGATTTGCCATGAAACAGCTCTCACTCCTCCTTAAGGAGGTCACAGTCACAAAAGCTTTGCAATGGTCACATCTGTTAGCAAGAGGCAACGCTGTTGTGAGTGTGTGTAAAAATATTCATAAATGTATAAACAGTGGGTTCTTTTATGCTTCAGATATTTAAGCTTAAGAAAGGTTATATTTAAGCTATGTTTCTTTTCTGCATTTAAGCTTAAAAGAGCTTGTGTTTGTCAACAAAAACAAACTGCTTGCCTTGGCCTTCTCCCAAATACACTTCAATGACAGGAGGACTGCAGTGGAAAAATACTCCTAAGCCTCTCTTCAGAGGCTGTGGCTCCTGGGACACCCGTCCGAGATACAGAAGTCAGCAAAGTGTCAAACTGAGTTAAATTTGTGATGCTCCAGACATGTGCCTTGAAGGACACCATGCACAGCACCACCTCAGTGACTTGTGCCCTGACTCCACCAATTCCTGGACCTCACAGAAAGTTGGGAGGAGGCAGTATGAAGAGCTGCATAAACAAAGTGCTGCACGGTTAGTGTCAGCTTTACTCTGTGAGCCCCAAAAGCCAGTCTCTGATGTGTCCGTGTGGGAATGACTATGAGTTATCAGCTGGATAAAAGCCTCACCTGCAAGGAGAGTATTCATCATCCCTAAGGAACACTGATGCTATTTGGCTGAGAAAAGCTGTCTGGAGGATATTAAAAGGGGAATAACCTCTTGCCATCGTTTCAGTGTGATTAATATCTGAAAACATTTTGCTTAATCATTAAGCCAAATGAATTTACAATGGTGCTTTTGAAAAAACCAGGACAGTCTCCTATCTCAGGACTCAGAGCAGTGTACTGGAATTGGCACTGGCCAAGAACTTGTTTGTTTCTCTTATCACTTAAAGCCTGCGTGCTTGTGGCTCTGGGTGCAGAGAGGTTGCTGAATGAGCCACCAGGCGGTGAGAGGGCTCCATGTAATTGCCCTTCCTCCACAGAGCTCCTCAAATGTTTGTGGCCCTGCTCCGGGAAGGTGCTGAGCATCATTGCTCCATACAGAGGGCAGCCTGCAGCCAACGAGCCTCGGGAAGCATCTCCTGCCTGGGTAAGGGGACCTTTTCTAAATCAATCTCCTTCCACTGACATACCCGGGTGGAGATTATCAACATCCAGGTAACAACTGCTAATTCAGGCTCTTGGGGATCTTTTCCTCTCTACCAGCAGTCTCACTCCACTGTTGATCAGCTCTCACAGCGGACAGTGTTGCTTAATTTGTGTTTTGGCATCCGTTGTGATTACCTTGAAGGACTGCAGCTGGGAAATACTCTTCTAACTGCAGTGGGAAGAAGTGGAGAGGTGGAAGGGCTTGCTGCTGCTGCTGCACAGGGAAGTAGGAATACTCGTAGGGGAGAGAGATTTGGGGAATTGTGTGAAAGGGCCCCTCCATTCCACACCAGTAATTCTGGGATGCAACTCTAAGTTATATTTAGGGAGTATATGGAGAAATGACAGTAAGCTGCAGTAATAACCAGGTACCACTGATTATGACATGACAATACCATTCCTGCTGTTCTGCAATACACCTCCAAGAAATGAAAAATATCTGGCTTGAACTAGAGGTAGCTGCTTATGCAGTGACAGGTAGCATTGAAAACCATCATATCATTACTCTGTCAGTGAAATATTGCTCCTAACAGCATATTTATTGACTATTTGCTCACTCAAACTTAAGACTGTAATTATTTAAGATACCCTTTTAATTAAGGTAACAATTAAAGCATGCTAATTCTGCCGAAGTGCCAATGAAGTGAAGGTACCATCACTTTGTACCCAAGTGAGGGTGTTACACTGACCTGAGGTAGCAATAGAAACATGGAGACCATCTCTGCCCTAGACTGTTTACATTTTCAAAACACAAGAGGAAAAAAGCCAGTGATGCTTTTTTCCCCCCTTTATCCTGTTGTTTTAGTTCTGCTCTGATTTTCCTTTAATCAGTCTATTTCATCCTGTTTAAATACTTACTGTATCCCAAAGAGGATACCCAATCAAACTATTCGAGTGGGTTCTTTCATTTCTTGTAGTTAATAAGGTACCATCAAAGAGTGTTTTTATTAAAGAGATAAACCTGCCTACATTTAAAAATCCTTCTAAACAATGTTGGCAGTATGTATGATACCACATAAATGGAATAAGGATGATAACAAAATAAATCTCTTATATTGTGAACCTTAAACCTTGTTCAAAGTTATAGGTTATAAAATAGGGGGCAATTAGTAATGAAATACTAAGCTATAAAGTAATAATAGCTTTTTTTTTTCATCACAGTATAGTTCCTCAGTAGTACTATGTGATAAATAAACAAATGGTTGAATCGATCTACTAGATATAGTAGATCTATTTTTAATCTCACTTGTACTGTTCTAATTCAGGAAGAACTCCAGTGTGAAACACTTAAAATGAGGATAAATGAAGGCAGGATTCATGTAAAAATAGAATTATTATAAATAAATGCAAATAAACATTTAATTTTCCCCAACATTTTGCATTTCATTTGCAAACGAGTTTTTACTCATTAATCAAGTGAAGAACAAGTACTTAAAAAAAAGGAAAGGTCTTTGTAAGGCTGTGAGACAGGACCTGGACCTCCCTTATTACTTATTACCTTATTTTACTTATTACTGAATCTGACCCTGTCAATAGGAGTTCTTTCAAAATGGGCAGGGGACTTTAAGAGTAAAATTTGTATGCAGACTCAAGCACCTAAATTTTACTACAAGTTCAGGAGTTCTCCCTTCAGCAGTAGAGAACTGGCAGCAAGAAGATGGTGAGGTTATCCACATCTAAGTACAAGTACTGCACATCCCACAGTTTTTCCCTACAAACCTTTTTGCCATGAAAAAAGCCAGAGGCAGCAAAGCTGTCTTTCCAGGAAGAATATTTTTATGCCCATGTTTATCTTACTGCAAAGCAATGAGCAGAAAATTTTCTTAGGTAAATAGTGAATGATTCCTCCTCGCTGGGCACAAAGGGCAGTACTACTTCCTGGGAGACAGGCTTTGCCTTAACAGAAATGGATCCTTTTCATTTCCACTTTTCATGTCAAAGCAAAATCCACCTCTTTTCTCTGTCTTCCAACATACTACTGTAAAGCACTAACATTTATCAGCAATGCTAAAGTCCTTTCTGGCACTGGGATTTCTGCTGGGATATTGGACTTCCAGGAGGAAAAGGACATGGGAAAATGTCTTATGACTTGACCTATTATTGATTTGGCTACCCTGCTTTGATGATTACATAGTAGAGAGGCAGAAGTGAGCATCTAAACCAAAAATTAATCTTTAACTTAAAACTATCTCTTCATTAACTGCAGAACTTACCAGTAAACTGAGATAAAAAGTCCCTGTTCTGCAGGTGAAAGAGGAGACCTTTCCAGTTCAGGGTCTCATCATCAGCAACAAAGGCAGCTGTGAAGAGGAGCACCTAGAGATAAGGACTTTCTTTTTAAATACCATCTATATTACATCAAATCAGAACTGATAAGCAGGGTCTCACTATTTTCACTAAAGGATTGGCTTGAGCACAGGCAGGGCTGGTCATTGCCATTCTCCAAAACACCATTCAGGCAACTCGTGTTGCATCACTTTAAGAGCTGGCTGCTGGAAATAGCACTGGGCATTGCAGTGTCACCTGCCAGCAAGTGCAGACCTTACCTGTGCTTTCCACCAGATATTTTCATTGCTGCTACACACTCTATTGATTTGGATGATACTTCTTTAATAATCTTCAAATGCAGTCAGGTGCTGTGAGCCGGTGTTCGTTCCCCTGCAGGTGTCTGGGCCTCTGCAGCTCCTGGTCATTAAGGCAACAGCAGCTGCACATGGTCAAGGCTGGGCTTGAGAACTGACACATCAAGAGTTGTCACCCTCTTCCTCCAAAGGTGTCACCTACTCAGCTGGAGAGGTGGCTGTGGCTTGAATGCCTGCTTCCACCAAAGGTAAGCCACTTATCAATGAATATTGTTAAAGGAAGTTAAAAAATAATGCCATTATCTCAGTTATCTTCCTTGATGGTGATTGCTTAGAGGGAATGTTCCTTTCAATGGAGTCCACTATTGCTTTGGTAAATTACTACCTACTGCCATAAACATCTTTATCTCCTTTCATGTAAAATGTACTTTATGTTATTTGCAAACCAGATGAGTCCTGACTTTGTTTTTCTCTGGGCTGGTTGCAACCCAATGCTCAGTTTTCATTGGCACCCTCCTCCCTGCACACTCGCAGGGAGGGAAGGGCATGAGGCACGTGCTTCAGGAGAGACAAGGAGGCCTTCAAAACACGTTCAGGAGCTGCTTCTCAAATGTTTGTAAGTTTAGTTGATATTTTATCAAAGAATCATCCTAGTTAAAGAATCAACTTGGATTTCTTGTTAAATCACTGCAGAAGAACACTAAGTTTTCTTTTAACAGTGCTTAGCAGGATGGGAGGAAGTGAGACAAAATGTTCTTACTACGAAGGAAGGAAGAGAAAATGCACAACTGACTGTCATGTATTATTTCTAAAAATAGGCATAGTACATCTTTTATAGAGCAGCAACTGCTCCTTAAAATGACATCAAATGAAATAAACTTGACATTGAACACTGAAGTCTTTGTTTGATATCCCCCCGGCTTTATCATCCTTTCAAATCATTTTTCCCCTCCTCATGACACTGAGATATTTCAGCCTTGCCTGAAATCTTTCTGCAGCTTTATTAAACTGACTCCCTTTTCAACACAAGCTTTTCCAGTTGTGATGCAAACACTCCTGAGCAGCACTGCCTGTGCATTAGTAGTGCATTAAGTTCCACCAGCTACTCCCCTCCCCCTTCCCTCTACTACAGCAAAACATAGCTGCTACCTAATTTCCTGTTTGAATTATTAATGTTTTGTGCAGTCTGCTACTCTGTATCTCCTCACATTCGTGTTCCAAACTTTACCACTGTTCCTTACTTTTGTTTATGAAAGGAACTATTTTTGTGATATTCTAGGAGCTTTTCTTGAAGTTTGATCTGTTTCGAAAATATCACAGGATAATTCCAAATATCTCTAGGATATTTTGCTTGGTTGGTTGGGTTTTTGTTTCCTTCACAGCATTTTAGCTTCCTTGTTTCCTTTTCTTAAACAGTTAAATGCTAATGAAACATGACAAAGACATACCTCTCTTGTCTGCATCTTTCCAGGTCATTTGCACGTAACCGAGACAAAAAGAGAAAGATACCAGCACCACAGCACACATCCTCTGTAAAAGCAAGCAGCCCTTTTGTGATTCTGACATTAAAAGGTACATGTTCATTCCAGTCACCATAAGGTGTCAACTATATATATAAACATACTCTTTGTTTTTAGAGTGAAAATGCATAGAATTCAGCAATATTGAATATTTGAATAGAAGGAGGGGAAATCTCATGTGATGGAGATGCTGATATTTAAATCCATTGCATGAACTTGGTGCCTTAGCAGCCATTTTCTGACCTCTGCTATGATCCTCCCTGTTCAAGTGTGGCATGACCAAAAGATTTATTTTGGAATCTGAGAAGCCTGTCTCATTTTTTACGGTAAGGTTAAAGGAGGGTGCATTGAGTGGCCTCTGTTGTAAATGTCTTCCAAATTGAGGTTTGGAAATAGCAAGGTAGAAAACCAAGTGAAATACATGTGAAACTGAGGCATCCAGCAGGCTTTGTGGTAAATGAAGATAATGGCCATGATGTCTCTCTAGATGAACATCTGAATGAAATCTTGGGATCTCTTGACCACAGCAAAACTAGGTTTCATCCCACCTTTGGATGAATGCTCCCTGTATAATTCCTGTTCCTATCACTTTTTTTCTGGGGGTGTGGTGCCTTGCACTTTTCTGGAGCCCCCCACAAATGCACCCAGAATGGTCCCATCCTCTCCTCAGCTCATGTGGGAACAAGCCTCCCCTCTGTGAGACCCAGCTCCCAGGTGTATCTGTCACAGCCTGAAGGCAAACTTCTCTCTCCTGGGACCCACTGCTGGCTGGAGTGAGACTGAGCAACATCGCAGAGCCATTGCCTGGTCCTCCAAAAGCACGCAGCCACAAAAAGAGAAGCAAACAACATAAATGGCCTCCATGCTCAGCTTTTACTTATTGCTGACCACCTTCCCCTGCCCTGAGCCCCTTTTGAACGTGACCTGCAGTGTTTCTGCTCAGATGCCCTCCTGTGTCTACCCAGGCACTGCCCCACAAGCGACAGTGTCTTGTCTGTGCCAGGAAACTCAGCGTCCAGTTCACCAGGGTCCAGTTACCACCACTCCAGTCTGGGACTCCTGGTCTTCTCTCCTCTGCCCTGTGCAGCCTGGGAAGTCCTCCTGACAATGCCTGTGGTCTGCACTCCTAACTCCCATTGCCCTCTGTAAAATGGATTTCAGTTGCCAAATATTTGCAGCCCCTTGCCCAGTCCAAGGCTGGAAGAAATAGCCAGACTGAGGGTTTTAAGTAATTGCGGAATTCCTCCTCTTAAGCCTTACCTGCAGAAGCTCAATCCAAAGATGACTGTAACCCAAACTATCAAAACCTCATTCTCTACCATGTCTTTTTTGCTAAATCCCAGAATCTCCTAATCTCCTTTGTCTCTCCTAAAGTATCCTGTTTTTTTTTTTTTCCCATGCTTGCTTCAAAAATTCCTGTAATTATCCCTTTTGCTTTAGGACACACTGTTCTGCTGTGACTGGTGATGAAAATATTTGACAGGGATTGTTGATAAAATCCACCTTTTTGAAGGCAGGGTTTACTGTTTTATGGAGAAAACAATGTGATAAGAAAATGTTACTTTGACCATCACTTAAGGTTGGGGTTTAGTATTTAAAAGATATTTCTATATTTAAATAATATGGCTAAATTTAATCTCTCCATCCTAAAAACCGCTGCCAAATTTGGATTTTCTTGTCCTGGTTAACAAGTCATCTCCATAGCAGTGCTTTGTAGCTTCACTCTCCTGTAAAATCAGCATTTGGTCTCTTTCAATACCAGTGTTTACAGTGTCAAAACATGTCAGGAATGGGACACTGGGAATTACATCTACTGTCAGAGGCCTTCTCAAAGCTTCACTTCGGAAAGTGAAGTACACCTTGTAACCTTGCTTCTAAGGGAAGGTTGGAAAATGGGGCCCATCCTTCATACAGCCAGGATCTCCAGCCAAAGTGAGCAATGTTTCCCTCACCTTGTTCATCATGCTTGGGTTTTCAATCTTCCTTCTCTGTCAGAGAAACATAATTGAAATTATTAATATTACCATAGCCTATCACCTCAGCAATGCATCAAAGTTAAGGAGTTATGGATAGACCTGCAACTATACCTTTTGTTACCAGTATAGAATATTTTTAGAATAAAAGCATTAGGTTTTGACCTTGGAATCCATCCCATCACAGCCTGATAGAGCAGCTGTTCTGAATTTAACCCAGCCAAGTATTTAGCCATCCAAGGATTACTCTGCTAATAACAATTCAAGATACTACAGCAACAACTTCAAGCAAATGTGAAAGAAAAACTGCAGGAGTAAGAACAACACTTTAAAATCTTACCTTGTTAAGAAAAAAAAATGGCAGAGGTTTGCAAGTACGAAATGACTTCTGCACCTATCAAGTGTTTCAGTATTGACACTGTTATTATTCAACCACCAAAGCTATTTGTTTTCTAATATTCTCAGGCTTATTTTCCCTTATTCATGTAAAATATGGAATGTGTGTCAGTGAATCCATTTTTCTGCCTTTGTTTTGCAGTCTGGAGGGAAAATCATGTCCTGGGATGCAGCATCATCAGCTGGGCAAGGGAGGGGATTGTCCTGCTATGCTTTGCACTGGAATGGCCTCACCTTGAGTACTGGGGGCAGTTTTGCATGCCACAATATAAGAAAAATATGAAAGTATTAGAGAGCATCTGAAGCAGAATTATGAGGATGGTGAAGGGCCTTGAGAGGAAGCCACATGAGGAGTGGCTGAGGTCACTTGGTCAGTTCAGTCTGGAGAGGAGGAGACTGAGGGGAGACCTCAGTGCAGTTACAGCCTCCTCTTGAAGGGAAGAGGAGGGGCAGGCACTGATCTCTTCTCTGTGGTGCCCAGTGACAGGACCTGAGGGAATGACCTGAAATTGTGTCAGGGGAGGTTTAGGCAGGATATTAGGAAAAGGTTCTTCACACAGAGGGTGTTTGGGGCATTGGAACAGGCTGCCCAGGGCAGCACCAGCCTGACAGAGTTCAAGGAGTGTATGGACAATGTTCTCGGGCACATGGTGTGACTCTTGGAGTTGTGCTGTGCAGGACCAGGACTTGGACTCAATGATCCAAGTGGAACCCTTCCACCTCAGGACATTCCATGATTCTGGAAATGAAGAAAGAGAGAGATGAGTCCCTTGGGCTGTTGGTGTCTGCAAGTCTTCCCCCAGGGCTGTCTTGCCAGAACATACAATTTGATGTTTCTGTACTGAAAAACTGATGCAACGAATGTGTCTTTAGAAAATGTTACCCCTATTTTTCTTATAAAGCTGAAACTAAAGTTGTTCACTCTTTGGTCATTTTTTTCAATTTTTTGTTTCAGCAATTTGACTGTGAGTCAATTGAAGGTTTTACATGATAAAATGAGTACACTTTCTCCTGGCTTGAGGAGATTAAAGGACACTTAAATGAGCTCAGCACTTTGTAAACGTCTCTACTTTCTAGTGCTGAAAAGAAACGTATATTGCAGTGTGTCTGTAATGTTGAATTTTATCCTTAATTTTCAGATAGCATCTATTTCAGCCCTGTGCTGCTCTTTAAGGCAGTAATGTCCTGCTCATCCTCTTCAGCTTTGGAGATGGAGATCTTCCAGTACATTGATGCACATCAAAGTGATTTCATCAAGGTAGGAGCTGTATTGCAGTGAAATGATGAGCACAGAGATGGTGCCCCAGAGGCCTGAGTTCGGTGTGCCAGAGGAGCATTTGTCACAGAGGTGATGAGCAGGGTTCCAGGTCTGGCATCAGGAGTCCAATATGCACTTCACACAGCAAGACTGCAAGGGGACAGACTTCTGGGGATCCCTGGGGCAAAGGAGGCATTTGCATGGACTTCCACAAAGAGATGGTTGTGGGCATCCTTTGAGTGTGTTCAGAGACAGGCTCCACTAAGCCAAAATGCACCTGCATGCGTGATGCAAGCCAGATAGGATGCTTGCTCTGTCTTTGCTTCAGAACTGATTTTTGTAGGTTTCCTCTTGACAAGGAGAGGAATCTTGGTCCCATGCTGGCTTGTGCTTTCATTTTTGTCAGCCCCTGTCAAAAGCAGAAACATAATTAGTCCAGTCAGTATCAGCTATGCTTTGAAACTATGAGAACCTTTGAATCCTCATTAGGATCACTAAGGTAGGTTGTACATAATGCAATTTCTATAAGGCAAACTAGTCACTATCTAGTCTACCCCCTCTTCCACTGGATTTTAGTTTCAGGATTGACAATATGAATGCCTAAGTGTGAGCACCCTCCCTGTTTAGAAAATCAGGAATCTCAACCCTGGGGAGACATCTCAGCAATTCCTCTCCATGCTGAAACTTTAGATCGTCCGTGATAATGCTGTGATGATACAGAAAGGAAACCATCTTCCAGTGTGAGATTCCTGATACAAGAGCCAAGGACAACAACATTCTGGATCACCTAACTGCACTTTTCTTCCTGTGCAGGACCTGAAGGAATGGGTGGCCGTGGAAAGCGATTCTGTTCAACCACATCTGAGGAAAGAAGTAATGCGAATGATGGCATTGGCAGCAGACAGACTTGCAGCACTGGGAGCCACTGTTAATTTAGTAAACCTGGGGTCACATCAGGTGCTTCTCTGATTCCTGGACTTAAAACATCATATCTGCACATGGTCTACCCATAGTTTTCAGTGCTACGTACTTGTATGTTATGACATAGTGTTATTTTTTTGAAAGTTAGATAAAGATTTATCAAATGTCCTGTACCTACATGATACCTGCTGAAGTCAGGTCTGAGAACTGAGAGCATACTGGGAGCCACACAGACAATCCAAATGCAAACTGATGTTCTGAGCATACGAGGGAGTTTGATGTTTTTAACTGGAGTGAAGCAGTTTGCAAAAGGACTGGGTTTTTTACTGGGGCTCATTTTTACATTCTTGTATGAAATGAAGCATGAGAATTAATGCATCATGTGTCACTGAAGTCTGTGAGAGGGAGGTAGTTCTTACAAGGAAAATGTTGTCAGACAGAAAGGGTTCGCTACCTAGAGCATACCTTTGGTTTTCAGAGCTTCTGACAAATGATCCAAGCTATTTTCTTAATGATTGTTGGGAAGCAACAGGGAAGAATTCATCTCTGAGAAACCTTTGTCTCAAATTCACTCACCTTACTGTAGCTGTGGGCTCTTTTCTACCCCGGGCTGTTACATTTCTCCTCTAACAGGAATTCAAAAGTTCAGTAATAGTGACTCCCTTTTCTTTTCTCTGAGGCTTCTGGTGAGGATTCTGATTCTTAGCACAAAGACCCTGCAGTACAGCCACAATTTAATATTTCAGGTTATGTCATCTGATAGTTGCAGAGAATGCAATTGGGCCATGTGGAGCTCTGCTGTGCACAGAGCCACATTAGAGGATTAGCCTTAACCTGGTTTTAAGACAGTCTGACACAGCTGCTGCTTCCTGCCAGCAACACATTTTTTGGTTTCTGTATTTGAGGTCATAAGTCTCCTGCCCTGTCTGTGGTGTAATCTAACCCCAAATTAATTTGTGTGTCTTTTGACTATTTCAGAGTCACAATAGACTCTATAACACAAGGCTATCTCTGTTTGCTCCAGTCCTGAGAAGTGAGAGTTTAGTAAGGAGGGCATTTTTGACAATGAAATGTCAGAAGAGCTCTACGAAGTACAGCAGGAAGTAAACAATTGAGGAGAAAGATCTTAGTTTCTCTGAATAGGTTAGAACTTGATTCAGTCAGATTTGTTGACCTAATCAAATCAAAGTCAGTTGAGTGTAGAAGTATTTTCAATACAGAGAATTCCAGGCTTTTTTGTACATTTGTCATTTTTAGAAGGTTTGGCTTTCCTTAAGTTGCCTTTTTTTAACCTTTCTCCACAGTTGCCTGATGGCCAAGTCCTCCCACTGCCTTCTGTGATTCTTGGGGAACTGGGGAAGGATCCACAAAACCCCACTGTATGTTTCTATGGTCACGTGGATGTGCAGCCTGCCAAGAAGGAAGACGGCTGGAACACTGACCCCTACACACTGACTGAAATCGATGGTGTGCATCTTTTCATGAGTTTTGTATAATTGAATACATGACTGAGGTTCTAGTGGTAGAAGGGCTCCCCCCTGCTTTAACCAAAGGATGGGGACTTCTCCTGTGGAAATCTTTGGGACATGTCCAGCAACTTTCAACTTTGATGATTGTATTGTGACTAGTGAGACCCACCAGTGACTGCCTAATATTTGGTGTAGAAAAGCAATGTGAGGTTAAAGATGCTTTATAGAGTATTCAACAGATAATCCATTTCAGCTTGAAAGTTCTCACAGGATTTTTGCATCAACCACCATCCTCCCCTGCAACTCCTGCTCTTGCTTCATGCCACTTTTGTACTGCAACCTGCCATGTTGGAGCTAAGGAGCATTTGTGGTGGAAGAGTGTGAGGCCCCCTTAATGTAATTATTCTTCCAGCACAGCTAGCCGACTGAAGGAACAAAAACGATGGATAGAGGGTCAGCAGATAAGTAAGACCTCAGAAATCCTGATTCCCAGGCTATATCCATTAAGTTGCCCTTTCTCATCATCTGGGATCAATTCCCAACAGCCTTACTGGTGTAATTCTTCTGCCAGTGTATATCCAGTGTATCCAGTGGGGACTGCTGCAGAAGTCTATACATAGGGACAAATTTCAGTTTCATGTACAGTGATAACTGTACATGATATACAATTGAAAAAGAAATTGCATACTTAAACTTGTAGCTTCATACTTCTGCTGTGGCATTTATCTGTAGGGTTTTTGCTGCTGGTCACCTGGTCTGAATCATGTGTCCAGAAGCTGCATATTGTGCAAACCCTTCAGGCATATCTGGTATGAACAAACAGTTCCTGGGAAGAAAAGTGAAGCTCAAAAACTGGCATGTAGCAGAAACCACACCATGATGTTTATAAAAGGAAGGAAAGGGGAAAAAAAAGTGTACCCATCCTTTGGGAAACACCTGAACACTCATCACTTTATTTAAAATGAGCTAGTGAGATCCTGACACTTTTGACACTTGACACATTGCTAAAGCCTCTGTGGCAACTGGTATTTGCCAATTACAGTGAAGTGGTGAGAGAAAATTCAATGATTGCTTAAAATCTTTCCTCTTTCCTTTTTAAGGAAACCTCTATGGGCGTGGAGCAACAGACAATAAGGGACCTGTCCTAGCCTGGATAAATGCAGTTGAAACATTTAGAGCCTTAAAACTAGTAGGTATCAATAAGGACTTCTTTATTATTATTATTGCTAATTTTTATTATTTACTATAATTTGTTGTTATTATTTTCTATATCTCTGGAGGGATGATTTACATTCCTGAATTACATGATACATCTTTGTCCCAACAGACTACGTACACTTAGAAATATTAGCTTATTTCTAATGCTGAGAAACACTTAGGGCACTGCTCCCGCTCCAGTAAGAATTTATCTTTGAGAATTTCTGTTTTGAACAGTCTGTCAGCAATGTAAATACAGTCTTGCTGCCATTGCCCTGCAGAGGAAAACCCACGGGGAAGCATTCAGTATGTGTTGCATACACTACACAGCTCTGATACTCTGCTCTCTTGAGAGCTTTTAAAATGGTAAAATAACAGACATTACAGAATGCTCATGAAGACTCATCTCTGCTGTTATATTCTGCTGATCTTTGGTTTAGTCTGCCTACAAGTCACCTTCAATTTATGAGTCTGTGTGAAGAGAATGAGTATCAAAAAATGTTCATCCAGAATGGGCTGTTATGCCACCAACAGATTAGATGTATCAAAGCAAATACTTTGAAGGGTGCATTCACCAAGTACAAATAAAATCACTCAGAGTCTGACATAGTTCTGAGGTCAGACATTTGCCTAAATTACTACAATGACCAACATAGTAATGCCCAAATAATTTAATAATTTTAGAGTAGTGTGTCCCCAAAGCGAAATGAACATAAATTCTGAGCTTGTAACTTGGTTAACTATCATCCTTAAAGGTGAATTTGTGTGACACCTGTTAGCATGCTGAGAAACAGTTCTGTGTCTCTTTTATGACATTATGACATGGCACAAATTGAGCACTAAGTCTTGATTTTTTTTTTAAAGTCCTCTTACAACCTTCTGGAAAACATGTTTTCTTGCATCTACAGTACTGAATGGACTTTGATGTCTCTTAAGCACTAGAAAACACACACATTATTAGCTTAAAGAGTAGTTGTTGTAAGTGGATATGGTTATGGATCTGACATCTTTCTAGTTTTTCAAATCACTAATAGCTACGTTGACATTTTAACAAGCAAGCAAAAATAAATTTTTGTCATTTGAAGCCTTTCTCTAGAAAAGAGCACAGACCATCGAACAATATTCACGAACAGTTTGTTTCTAAAATTTCTGTGGCCAGCAGATGAACCATCAGAGAACCCCTTCATGACGCGAATTCATTTAGTTTTACACATTTGTTCTTGCCTTTAATCTGAGCATTGAATCAAAAGAGAAAACATCTTAAAACCTCTAATGAGAAAATGAATTGTAACAGCAAACTAAATTGAAATTTATGTCCTCTATGGGATATGTCAGCATTTTCAACTCCCACTATTCCATAATAAAAGTTCTCCTAATTACTCTTGGAAATGCATCCTTATCAACCAGCAGGCTTGCAAATTCATGAGTGCTAAAAAGACAATTAAAGTAGAATCACTGACAATGTTTTTATCACCGTGTAAGTCTGGTGATGGACAACGTTGGGAAAACTGCAGCCAGTGGCTCCCACATGGGCAGTAACAGCGGAAATATAAGAGGCAGGAAATTTTCTGTGAAAATGCAATTGCTATTACACAGTTAGAATCTCCAAAGCAATTAGAATATTGAATAGCACTAAGAGAAAGCCCATTTAATGAGACATTCCAGAAAGTTTTCTTAAAACACTAAGAAATAAGAGAAGATATTCTCCTTTAAAAACAATGAAGAAAAGGACAAGTTTTTCTGGGAACCTGTATGTGTCCATCACCAGTTTCTACTGAAGCAAGCTATATATCCTAGATACTTATCCTACATCTTTCATTTCCCAACACAATATTTACAGCAAGCCAGTCCTCCTAATTTTAAAGCTTTTTTTTTAAAAAAAATGAAATGCTCTTTCTGTTTCTTACGCATACTTTTCTAATTTTTATGTAGGCTATGCCAGTGAACTTCAAGTTTGTAATTGAAGGCATGGAAGAAGCAGGATCCTTGGGGCTAGAAAAGTTACTTGAAGAAGAAAAGCAGAGCTTCTTCTCTGATGTTGATTATATTGTAATTTCGGACAACCTGTGGCTCAGCAACAAGAAGCCTGCCCTTACCTATGGGAGTCGGGGAAATGCCTGCTTCTTTGTGGAGGTAAAGGACACAGGTTCATTTGAGCTGAGCCTCTGACAGACAGCAACGATGTAGCTGTAATTACATCTGCATGCGGAGAAAGACTGAAGGAAAGCTTAGTATTTACAAATACAGAGCTTTCTTCTGCATCCCTTCTGGCTTCTGCAGATTTCCCTCCTCATTTCAGTTCCCTTAGCCTTATTTACTTCCTGTAGCTTCTCTTCAGTCATTTCTCCCCTTGATTCCTTCCACATGCATTACTTTCTTGCCATTCTTCCAGTCTCTTCTCACCCTCCCCTCTGCATATCAACCCTTGTGCAGCACCATCCCTGCACCTGACTCTCCAGCTCTCTCCAAAACCATCTTCTGCTGCTCTGCCCTTCTGCAGCAGATACTGCTGAGTACAATGAATCAGCCAAAATGGACTAAGTTCTGTTGGATCTCTGGGTTTAAAAGCCACACAAAATTTTTGTAACCATTGGCAGGAGCAAATAAAGTTCACTGTAGCCAACATGCTATATTCAGCAGTCAGTGTGAGCTACTGTGAAATAAAGAGCAGAAGTTTCTCATCTGGAAATGCTTCCTGATGAAGCATAAAAGGAATTCACAGAGAAAATTAAAGAACTTGAGAACTAAAGAAAAATCTGCATTAACCTTTATGTCTGAAAAAGAATGAATTTTTTTTAACCAAAAGAGCCTTGGCAGCCTTGATTCAATTCTTCTAAGTCTTGGTTAAGAAAAATGATGCTATTAAAACATCAAAAATGATCTCTCCCTGCTAGTAGACAGTTAGCTGTAATGAGGTTTTGAGAAGAATAAACAAGTTCTTTGCAGGAAAATATTTTATGATAAACCCAAGTATGAAAATGTGTCTGAAAAAAGAACCCATTTAATGACTCAAATGCCTCTATTCCAAAGCCTTGCTATTCAAGAGACCTATAAATTTTTATTTCTTGCAATCTGGAATTAAGGTTAGACATATATGCTTAATATAAAACAAGATTATTTTTTGCCTTTTTTAAAGAAGATTTTGCATTAAATAAAAAGGGTAGACAACTTGAAGAATTTATTCTCCAATGCTAGAAACAGTAATATGCAAATGTTTAATGTATGATGTCTTTAATCCTACTGAAGCAAAAGAGGGAGTGGAGGGGCACTCTTGCTCTCAAATGTTTAAGTACTACAGACAGCTGGATTTCTCTCTCTGGTGTTGACAACAGAGCTCCATCTTCTCTTTGCCAAAGCAGCTTGTACCTGACGTGATGTTTTCCATTTATTATTTAGAAAAAAAAAAAAAGAAATATTTTCTGTTCATTTGTGGTCTCGTTTTAAAAAAATGGAACCACCAGTCACTGTGGAAAACAAACACTTACAGAAGAATAAGGTAGCGAGTGTTTATATGTAACCAGTGGTTTTGGTACAGGTTGAAGGTGGCAGCAAGGACCTTCACTCTGGAACTTTTGGAGGCATCGTTCACGAGCCACTGCTGGACCTGATAGCGCTGCTGGGTAATAACACACATCACTGCTCGGGAGCAGCTGGGCAGTGGGGCCCGGGATCAGCCTAATGAGGGTCAGGGCCATGCCTAATTGTTGTAAGGCAAGTCTAATTGAAGCAAGATTCCCAGGTTTCCAAACCTCAGCACAGCTATGGTGGCAGCAACTGAGGAGGGAAATGTCCCCAGGACATCAGACCAGGACTTCAGACATGTTCAGCTGATGTCAGTTACGTGTCAACTAAGAACATTTATGGATTACAGGCAACTTTAATACATACACACATAGCAAAACCCAGCTTTTTAATGCTGATTTGCATCTCAGTAGGATGATGTTTTCATGTCAGAAGCTGCGCTGACACACCACACACTACACACAAACAGCAGCTCAATGGTTTTCTTAATAAATATGCAAATATATCAAGTTAGGTGTTGCAACTTGACAGATGCAAAGAGTTGTTAGGCTTACTAATTTGGTAAAGAGCTAGGTTGAAGGGAAAAGGAGTTATGATTGCCAAGGGGAAGAAACAGGCTGCATTTGTACTGATGTCTGTACCTTATTTTGTAGACAGCCTTGTGGATTCCACAGGCCGAATTCAGATCCCTGGAATCTACGACAGTGTTGCTGCCCTGACAGAGGAGGAAAGGAAATTATATGAATCGATTGAATTTGATCTAGAGGAACACAGAACTAATTGTGGTGTGAAAGAATTCCTCTACGGCACCAAGGTAACATAAAATCTGTATGAACACCCAGCAGAAAGAATTTAAATCACTTATTTGTAGCATTTATGTAGAAAGCCAAATTGAAAGATATTTTTAGTCAATAGCAAGTTCAAAATAAAATAAAGGAGCACTGAGAAGTAAAAGGTAAATAAAATTACTCTGCTGAAAATGCAAGGCACTGCATCTGGGGAAAGTGATCTGAAATGTGAATAATCAATGAAAAAGAATAATGCAAAACAGTATAACTCTCCCTTCCTTGCCTACCCCTTCTCTCCCCCCAAGCCTAATCAGCCAAATAAAAGATGCATTAAAATGCCTACATTTAGTTACATAGTAGGAAAGAGATTGTATTCAGCTCTGAAATAATGGGAGGCAGCTTTAGGCAGATATGTTTTGGGTGGTTTTTATTTGTTTAATATAGATCTACCGAGCCTGCCATAAAAAGCATCCAAAACGACAAGCCTCTCCTTACCAGCAATTAAAAATTATATCCTAAATAAAAAAACAGCAAGGGCTGGCTTGGAAAGATGTCTCTGCACAAGAGTGGCAGCTGGGAGAAAGGAGCTGATTAATTTTTTTATCACTAACATAATTATTCTGGTGTAAGGTCTACTAACATGAAAAAGCTCTCAAATTACCTAAAACTAGTCTGTAAGAATCAGTAATACAAAAGTATAATGTACCTACACTGAGTTTTGATGCTTTACCTATATGAGGATGAATTGATGTAAACTTCATGTGCAGATAAAGGTCTAGTCTCATAAAACTGAAGGAAAGCAGCAGCACCCTGAGGTTCTGCATGAAGACCAGTTTATAATTTATATATTTCTCCTATTTTCCTTACAATAATAATCATAATAGCTTTATTTCCCTTCTGCATCTTCTCCAGAAAAACTTGGTTACTGAAAATTATCCTCTTTCCTATTGTGTTATTTAGTTTACATTAGTACAATTTCTTCACTGGTATCATCTGAGATGGGTCTGGCTGAATGGTTTTTCCAGTGACAAGTTCTGGGACAAACAGGCAGTCAGATCAGAATTTGTACTGATCCTGCTTTACACTAGGAAAATTAACTTCCAAGATATTTTAAAACAATGCTCTATTTTTCTTACTTTTCATGAAAAACTATTACCATCCAAATCTTTCTATGACTGAAATGATTCTTTAAAAAAATGAAAATATATGTGCATGGGTTTAAATTAAATTTTTTTCTTTTCAAGGAAGAAATACTCCTACACCTGTGGCGTTACCCCTCTCTCTCTGTTCATGGGATTGAAGGAGCTTTCCATGATCCAGGAATTAAAACAGTCATTCCAGCAAAAGTAATTGGCAAATTCTCAATCCGTCAGGTCCCTCACATGGACCTTTCAGTTGTGAAACAACAGGTAAGAGACAAACCTTTTCTTTGGCCTTTACTGTGGAAACTAAGTCCCTCTTATGTGGGTATAAGCTTGAGTTGCAAGAAGAAGGAAAGCTTTTGACTGAAAAGTATTTTCCCTGTAGGTGGTGGAACACTTAGAGGGTGTCTTTTCCCAGAGGAACAGTCCAAACAAACTGAAAGTGTCTATGCCTTTGGGTGCAAAGCCCTGGCTTGCTGATGTTAATGATCTACTGTATAAAGCAGCAGGTAGAGCAATAAAAACAGGTGTGTTCTTTTTTTTTTTTTCCCCCAGTTCCTAATGTGTTTGCAAGTGTGCAGGGGCAGTGTGCTGAACAGTAGGAGAGATTTCCCAATTCAGTGCTGCAGCCACTCACCCTTATAGATATCACTGATTTGGATAGAACAACTCATCAATATCTTCCACACCTTGCTGAATTTTAATAAGTTTATTAGGAGTAGCCAAAAGACCTCATTAACCTATTTTTGTATTGATAAGAAGCCAGAGGTTTATAGAGCAGAGCTGATTTGGGAAATCAATTGGCTACACACTCAATACATTTCTATTCAAAGCTCTTAGTATCAGCTCTTTGCTTAAATATATGGTAGCAGAGGAAAACACCTGTATTACACATATTTATTAATTCATTCTTCCCATGTATTTCAGTTTTTGGAGAAGATCCAGATTTCATTCGTGATGGCTCAACAGTTCCTATTGCCAGAATGTTTCAGACTATAACACAGAAAAGTGTGATCATGCTTCCAATTGGAGCAGCTGATGATGGGGAGCATTCCCAGAATGAGAAGATAAGCAGGTTTATTTTATTTGTCTGTTTCTGCTATTGGAGAAGGGAGGGAACTGAAATCCTTTGGTACCCATGAATGAGCATGGCTAGATGGGAAGCTTTGCTGTGCATTGGATAATCCAAACCTACTGTCTTCAGCAAACCCATTGCTGTGCTAAGCAGAAAGTAAAATTCCTGTTTTATCACATACCATTATACACTTTTCATGAGGTGTCTCCTCAGTCTTTAAATTCATCACATTGGCAATTTTCATTTCACCAGCAATGAAATTTGCCTTTGGTCTGAAAGATGATTGCGTGGGTGGGCACTCTTCCATCACAGCATCTATTTTGAAGGGTGCCAGTCATAGACACTCACGGTTATGTAAGGATTTTGGTGGCTTTCATTAAAAAAAACCCAGCTATAAAAATGTATTTATAGTCCAGGGACCAAAACTAGTGTGATTCTATAAAAAATAGTTTAAACTTGCCACTGGTGCTGATTGTTGGAGGCACCATGGTAAGCCACTTTTCAGTGTTTCCTGAACCCTTGTGCAAGTGCTGTTCAACTCATGCTGAACTCTGGAAACTGGAGAATCCTTAAATAATTCTCAAATTATTTTGTGTCTCCCCTTATTAAAACGTCAATGCTGCTGGCTACAGATAACAGCAATTTGGGGATGTAAACCTGGAAAAAGTTTTCCAGAGGAGTATCAAATTGAAGTATGTCCAGCATTCCTGTGCACTGGGTAATTTTGGGGTTGCCAATTTTGCAAATTCCACTGAAATCTCATAACATTTCACTGGACTATGTTTCTAGTTTTAAGAGCAGGACAACCTGACAGGACTTCATTGTCTTTCTTTCCTTTTTCACAGACACAACTATATTGAAGGAACCAAACTGTTTGCAGTTTTTTTGCAGGAGATATCAAAGCTACATCAGACCTTACGTGAAACTTCCCACACAAAGACTATCAACTGACAGACCATACCAAGAAAATCAGCAAATCACTTTCTTAAACTTTGTAACTTATATTAAACATATAAATCACATATTCAGTGGCTGTGAATTGGTGGGGAAAAAAATAAATGCCATGCTATTTCTTGGCATACTACTAAACTGCATGCATTTGTGAAATGGTCAATCAAGTGATCTTATCCCCAGTGCTGTAAAACAGGATTAAGAATAATTCATTCTTGGTGAATGGAACATGATACATTTTAGTTTTAAACTTCAGGACAAAGTGAATTTTTCCCTTCATTTTATCAAAATGACTTTATTTCTGTTTTGTAGTATTACTCTTCATCCTGCCTAGTTCACATTCTAGTTTATGAATATGAGCAATACACAACACTGTCGTTTCCTCCTAACAATATGCAAAAATTCACTTATGTAATTCTCTGAAGAAAGTTACACTATCTAATTAATCTCTTCCCTGTCCTTCACAACAGGCTTTAAATAGGAAATGCAATGAAATTAGCTTGTTGAGTTTGATGTGAAGACTTGCCTATTAATATCTATTTATGTGTATAATCACTGAGGTGAGTAGAACGGCAACAATAAATAAACATTTCCAGGTCTGGATTCTGCCTTTCATCTCATCCAAATTTCTTCTTACTGTGCTGTGAGCAATTTTAAGAATCATTAAATAATGTTCCATTCATGTCACTTTCTTTTCATACAATATAAAGAAGTTTTTGTAAACATCTGTGCTGGCCAAAGTCTGTCATCGGAAGGGTCTTTTTCCACCCGATTAGCAACTGTTGTTTTTAATTACTTTTAAAGCATCACTTTACATTAATAATTAAATCAAAGGCAAATTATGTATTTTGAAATGAAAACACATTAGTTGAGAGCTCTGTTTGGTGTTTAAGCAAAGCATCCAGCACAAAGCTCACAATTCAAATCCAGATTTTTTAAATTTAAAATGTGATTTTTACTCTAAAATAATTATTCACACACAACCAAACAAACTGAACCAGTTAAAAAAATGGCATTAATTTAATTACAGAAAGTACTTGGGATTTTTCCTTTCTCTCCTGCCATCTCCCTTCAAAAATCTGCAAGAACAAAGATGTGGATGTGAAATCTATATAAGGGAATATTGCACTGCAGATAATTTGTATGAACAAATGATGTGGGAAGTTATTAGGATAAAAGCCTTGGCTGAATTAAAAAAGCATAACCAAGCTTCTGATCTTCAGTAGCTCCTGTGAAACTTACAGGAGTTGGACATAAAAGCAGCTGGCCTTTAAGAGATCTGGGAGCAGGGTACTTGGTATCTTATCACATTCTCAAAAAACACCCATTTTCAGCCCTACCCGAGGCTGTGAGGCTCACAGTTCAGCTGCAAGAGCTGAGTAAGGATTCTGCCTCTGGCTGCTGCTGGTGTTCAAGGGGAAAAGGAGGACTCAGCTCAGTCTGTTACTTGTGTTGGCACTGCTGACTGCAGAACTGCAGTGTAACTTTTAGTGCCTGTGGCAAGAGAAAGGACTTCAAGACAAGGACCAAAAGCCTTAAAGCCCAGAATACTCTGATTTGCACATCATCAACTTGCAGAATAATTCTCTGTGAACTCTCAGTTCCCTTTACCTGTTGAAAGGACTTGGAAACCAGCATGGTAATGACTGTTGCAGAGGTGAGTACTCCAGCGTCTGCACAAGACTCAGGGCAGATTGGTCCACGCTTCAAAGTTATCACACCACAGAGGTACATGAGGGAATTGTGCTGAAGTATTTGTGGACATATAATTGACATAAAACATTGCAATATCTGAGTTTTCAGTGGTTTTACAAGTTACAGAATCCCACAGAATCACAGAATATGCAAAGTTAGAAGAGACCCATAAGGATCATTGAATCCAACTTTTAGTCCTGTACAGAGCCATCCCCAAATTAGTTTAAAACATAATTGAAAGAAACCTCTGCTCATAAATATGACCCTTTTGGCAGAAGAGTAGAAAAGATGGTGAGATGGAGGTGGCAGATATCTTCGTGAAAGAGGCACGGAGACCGTGTTTAGGAATATGACTGCTCTGAAATACCACTATAATATATTCTTTCTGTCTATGTGTTCTACAACATTAAAAAGTTGGAATGGAAGATGGGCTTATGTATTTTTTACTGTGGCTCTTTGGAATGACAAATAAAGTAGAAACAACAGAGAGCATCATTTTGTAAGCACAGACGCTATCAGAGCAGTGCACTGAAATAAGGTTCTGCTCTGAAATAGCCACTTACTGTCAAGTTAAAACCATGTGAGTGAAACACTGGGGCCACTGAATTATGCACACCATCTCCATGCCTCCTTCAGTCCCAGAGGAGAGAAAGAGCAGAAAACTGCAAGTTCAGGTTCTCCTGCCCCTGAAAGAAAGAAAGAAAGCACTGGGAAAGCAACTCCCACCCACAGGACTATTGAGAGCTACTCTTTCCTTCTTACATCAAGTGTCCACCCTGTCTTTTCCTTTTTTTTTTTTTTTTTTCAAATTGTGCAGCATCTCATCAGCCTTTTGAAAAAAAAGGAAGCGTGCATTTTTCTAAGGTCTGTACTGTTGTACAATGTTTCTAGAAATGCTATTTCTTGGCTGCACTAACAGCTATTTTTTGCCACAGTTAGAGATAACTCTACAATACTAGTGTTAGAAATAGGATTAAAGTTTGCTTCTGTTTGTTATCGTTACTCTGATATGCCACATCCCATGCCAGAGCATATTAGATATTCTCCAATCCTGACCAACTAACTACAGAAATCATATATGCAATTTGTATGTCTACATATGCAGGTATGTAGCTGTATGTATATGTATACTTGCAAGATCTAGTCCAGTCAATGATTAAAAAAAAAAAAAATCTTTTCCATTCTGATTCAGGTTTTCTCTTGCTAAGGACTGAATAATGGGAAAACAATGTTGTGGGGATGTCCAAAAGCAGCATCTATATATCTGAAAACTTGATACAGGTGTCAAGACTTAGATCAGAGGATCATAAAAAGGTTTAGGTTGGAAGGGACCTTAAAGATCATAGAATTACAGAATAGTTTGGGCTGGAAGAGACCTTTGAAAACCTTCTAATCCAAGCTCACTGCATTGAGCAGGATCAAGTATTNATATATCTGAAAACTTGATACAGGTGTCAAGACTTAGATCAGAGGATCATAAAAAGGTTTAGGTTGGAAGGGACCTTAAAGATCATAGAATTACAGAATAGTTTGGGCTGGAAGAGACCTTTGAAAACCTTCTAATCCAAGCTCACTGCATTGAGCAGGATCAAGTATTTCAGGCTGCTCAGAGCCCCATCCAAGCTGACCTTGAATGTGTCCAGGGGTGGTGCCTCCAGCCACCTCTCTGGGTACCCTGTGCCAGTGTTTCACAGCCCGCAGAGCACATTTAACAGTACTAGGTGCCTATACATCACTGGTCAAATTCTGCCTGTCTCCCTGGTAAAGGAAGAATTGTCCCAAGTCTTCCTTTTTCCTGTAGGCTGTGCATCCATGTTGTAGGGAACTGAACACTCAAGAATGGGATCATATTTTTCTATTGATTAATAATGTGAAAGAATAAATAAGAACATTTTAATTTCCATTTAAAATCAGGGGTTTAAGTGTGAAAGTAACTTTTTTTATATTCGATAAACAGAGTTTTTAATCCTTAAGTGATGTTTCAAAAGAGAAGACTAAAAAGTGTATCAGCTAAAATCATGGAGAGTAAGATGCTGACATATAAGAGCTGAAGGAATAGAGAGATAAGCAGCCTCCTGAGACTGAGAACTAGTCAGGTCATCGTCTGCTTAGCCTGTGAAAGTGGAAATTAGGCTTACTCACATAGTTATTGTTTTCCTTTTCAGTCACACTGCTACCGAGAAGTTTGACTTTGACTCCTGCTGGTTATTCCTTTCGGAATACACCATTTGGCTTGTTTCAAAAAATGTTATAAAATGCCTTGCTAGTTAAGGATGTTCATAGTTCATGTTTGGACAGGGAATATTGTGCAACTATGCCTTTACCTGTGACACAGAGGCCCATGCCACACTGGCTGGTGCCAGTGAGGACTAATGAGTTCCCTTATTTCTGCTGTAACATTCCAATGCAAGTAGTATGTAAAGTTAAATGCTTATTGCTCGAAAGTGAAGCTTAACTGTTTTTCAAGTTTATACCTTGTATCATAGGGTATCTAGAATTTGAAGGGACCCATAAGGATCATTGAGTCCAACTCCATGTATGTCTGTATTTGGAGATGCAGACACATCATGCCCTTTAGGAGGTGTGTCATTAAATATTTTAAACAAATATATGAATGGAAAAATATGAACAGTTTCTTATTAACAGAGTGCATATTTGTCTACTTTGCTCTACTGCCAAATATTTCAGTGATCTTCTCGCTTGCATTCTTTGGAACACTGTATGAAGAACATATTCACATCACAGAATATTTTGACAAATATGTAGCAAAGGTTTTTCTGCAATGCTGCTATGTTAGATAACATAAAAGTAGACCAGGAAATTCAAAATGATCTGCTAATAACACAAGAGTGGTGGTATGCAATTTTGAAACCTCTATTTCTATTTTTTTTCAGCTATGAACCTGAACCAGTGTGATTCTTCTTCCTGGAGTCATTTAGAAGTAATTTTGACATTTCCACTACCTTCTAAGGAGGTAAGTGAAAGACTCACTGTCTGTTGTAATGGGAGGATAAGCAGTTCCTGCAAAGCTTTTCAGTTGGTTCTTACATGGAATGAGTTGTTTGGACAGAGGACGATGGAGACAGTTCCTAGTTACTCCATCTGCTCTCAGAGAGTTTTAAAAATTGCAAATGTTATCTGAAAGTGTGCTTGCATTTTGTTATGTCATTTTACTCAGGTTCTTGGAGTGAAACATGCCACATTCACTTATTCCTCAAAGCAGGAACAACAACTGTGGTCTGTGGTTTTTTTGTGGACTTAAAAAGATGAGTGAAAGTGCAAACACATTTCTACAGGTATGGAATTTTAATTCATTTTGCTAAGAAACTTCACTCTTGGGAAGGGAAAAAACCCCAGCAAAACCTTGCTTAAGCTCCAAAGTCCACACTGCATAAAAAAGTGCATCCTGATAGCAAAGAAAAATGGTCACATTCCTTACTTGATAAGCATTTGAGAATTTCAGTGTGTAACCAGGAAATTCTTTTCTTTAAGCTACCAGTTAAAACGTGTTCTTATTTCAGTGGATGTAGCTCTAACAGGACTAGGATGTGTGTGCCAGGTGGATAATATGTTGACTTAGTGAAGATGAAAAATAAGGATTAAATCTCTATTTCATGTATCCTACTTTTTTTACATATTATTTTCTGATAGGATACCACATTAAATCTTAATGTTTTGATGCATAATGTACCAGACCTGATGTTGGTATTTGAGATATAGGTCTATTTGAGAAACTTGTTTTGTGAGTTTGCAAGAGATTAATTATACAGTGGCAGAGCTGTAAATTCTGGCAAGCTGGACATCTTCACACATAACAGACAATACAGGGTAATAAATGACTCTCATTTTACTGCAATGAATTATTATTAAACTTAAACGAATTTTTATTAAAAACCCACAGTACAAGAAAACCAAATCCTTGGAGATTTGATAGAATTTGCCTCCTGACAGACTTACACATATCCATAGTTAAATGAAACCAGATGTCGTGGATGTATGTGTGGGTACTGCTGATGTTGCTTGAAATAACATGAAGTGCTGGCCAATTGCATGTTCCCCATCCTTCTGATACAGTTACAATTGTTTTTCTTTCTTTCTTTTTTTTTTTTAATACCTGTAACAATAATTCAGATATCATGCCAGTTTTTTTATTTGTGGAACTGAAGGGGATTTTTTTTCTGAGCTTAGAATTGCAACTGTTAAATCTCTGTAAAAGAAACTGGAAAACATTCAACATGACACACTCCTGACCCTTCTGGGGTGAAGAAATATGTGGTGGCAGAGCCCTTGTATGAATTTCATGTAAGTTTGCATCACTTTTTTTTTACAAATAGAAATTCAAGAGTTACTAGTACTTTACTCATTTCTTGTGCATCATTGCCTTCCTGACAAGCCATCAAATTCTATAGGCAGGATTAACATCTTCAATTTGGCAGCAACCCTGGCATTCCAGTGACAACTTCAAAAGATAAAGTTTCATTTCATCACAGTGGCAGGACCCGTAAGATCCTGGAAGTACGATCTTCTAAGGCTGGCTTTTTTAGCGGCTTCTGGACACCAAAATTTATACAGTCCACTTTTGACTGAAGAACAGTGGAATGAAAGATACATTTTAAATGAACTAACAAGCAAACAAATGAAACCACGACAGATACTGTGCTAGTTCACCCTGGTGAACAAGCTAGCAATGGCAGCCTGAGGTGCCTTTGCTAAGTTGCCCGTATAAAGTGCACAAAAAAGTCTATTGGCCCAGGAAACAAAATATTCATGTGAAGTGCTCTATAGGTGCTTAACACGGGATTTTCTGTAGGGAACAGCATGAAGACTTAAAGGTAATGTCCATGGGTAACATTCGTGTAACTTTAGTTATTTGTCAGCATGGAAAAAAAACCAGACCCAATTTGTTTTTCTTTCTATATCGATGTATCTAGAAAGCTGCATGAACAGAGACATAAGTGAGGTCTCCTATCTGCATGTTTTGTATTGTGTATGCAAAACAGTTTGTTTGTGCTTAAATACAGTTGCTTTCTATGACCATTTGGAGATGTTGGCTACTGTGACACTGAGCAGACAGCTGGCTGACTACTGTTCTAGACTATTACCTATCACAGATATTACACACTTCCCTTACCACTCCTCAGCTGGACTGTAACTTTAGAGAAACACAGATTATTCAGGATCTGATGCAATATCACATCTTGACTCTTCAAGTGCCTCAGTGAAGAAACCTCTCTGTGCACATGTAGATAGATATCCATGGCCCCCATGCTTCAGTGTTGCAGGCTGAACAGAAAGCCTTTAATAATAACACTAGCAAGACTAGGCCTGGATGATGCATCTTGTGAGCCAAATGAAAGGATTTGCATTCACTGCTCCTCTTTTGTGTTAAGTGGGGGAACTTCAAGCACTATCTTGTTTTTTTTTTTTTTAAATCCTTGCAATTTCTGTAAATTTAAACTACTATAAAAGTATTTTAATTTCAAAAAAACTTTTTATTCTCGTCAAGATGCTAAAAAATATTTCCCCCCCTAGATTTTATGTAATTACAAGATATTCCAATAAATTCCTTCTAAGTGTTCCATAAAAGCCTTTTATTTTTCTCAAACATTTATATCACACAATAGCAGGAAAAGTTGGGAAACCACATAATTTTTATCACATTTTTACTTGCTTGCATAAAGTTCTTTATATCACAACTAAAAAATTTACCGAAAGTTACCTAGCAATGGGTAAGCATTTTGTTTATGTAAAAATGGGGAACTATTTCTACTTCAAACAAGTTCCTTGGCACAAATGGGCTGTGAGCCCAGCGCTTAATATGAAGTGACTCAGAAGGTGCAGCCTTTAATGAAAGAGTGGGTGTGGGTGCCACGGGCAGTGTGACCTTGGTGGCACAAAGGTGCAGCTGTGCTGACGTGCCCACACCTCCTCTGGTTCCTGGAGCTGGTGTGGCTGCCTGACTGTGGAGCGGGCTGGGCAGGGCTGTGCATGTCCATCCCTGTGGACACCAGGCACAGTGGGCACTGAAATGCTGTAATGGTTCTCTCCACAGGGGCAGCTCCTCACAAATCCACATCAGAGCTGCAGCCACCTGGCCTCAGCCAGCCCATCCATGCTCAAGCATGGCATTGGCAGTGCCCTGGTCCCTCTGTGACCCTGCTGAGCTGATCAGAAGCCACCTGTGTTTTGCCCAGGCTGCTGTTCGGCCGAGGCAGTGCTGGAACCAGCTGAGCCATGGGTCACAGCAGTGCTGCACCAGTGCCAAGCAAGGCACCAGGATCACAGGACCACGGTAGATTCATAGGATAGGTCATTGAAATATTGAGTTCAACCATTAACCCAGCACTGCCAAGTCCACCACTAAACCATGTCCTTAAGTGCCACATCTACACATCCTTTAAATACCTCCAAGGATGCTGACTCAACCAAATTGCATCAGTTTGAACAGCATGCAGCAGCAGGTCAGTCAAACTGCAATATTGCACTTTGCTTCCTGAATCACACACCTTGACAAATGGGCAAAATAACTTGCAGTAAAAAGGGAAAGTATACACAAGTGTATATACATAGGTATGCATAGGTAATTGACACTAAAAGGGTTCTTGGTGTTTATATCCTAATTATTCTGTTTCATGTTTGCTTAGGGGCTGGAACTGCAGAATGAAGATATATTCAAGTTTTCTTCAAAAATGTGCTACTCTGTTAAAAACCAGTGGTGGTTAAGAAACCCTTATGGACAGTACTGCTGATGACTTGATATCCTACAGACACCACGGTGTCTTTTGCACGGTTTGCCCTGCCAGCGACATTCTACTTATGAGATCATCGTCAAGTCATTTCTTCTTGACAAATTTGATGGGAAAACCCATGATTCAGAGTTGGTAAGTAGTATTATGGTGACTGCCTTTATCCTGCCGAACGTCTGATTTCTGGTACTAATGATCACAAAGCTCTGTGTGTTTTCTGTACAGGAGCAAACACAGAACATGAAGTAGGAAAGGTAGGGAGAGTTTTAAGTCACACAGCTAAGTAAAGAGATGGTACTACTCTTAAAATGAGCAACATTTCTAGTGAAATCAGCATTTTGGTGTGATAGAAATATAGCAACTGCAGAATCATTCCTAGTGTCATATTCGGTCAGAAAATAAATATAGTCTATGTTTACAATCCATTGATAAATGAATCTATTAACTAATTAAATCCTCTATAGTTACTCATTTATTTGTTCAGCTTGTATTCCAATATATTTTTATTATTTTATATAAATAGTTATTAAATATTTATAAATATTTCAGAACACAGAAAAACCACTTTTCAGCACAGCTTTAGAATTCTGTATGTACCTAAGGCAGAACATTAAATGTAGGAATGTCTGTACATATTTAATAAATACAGCTCAGAATTACAAAATAAAACTAATAATTTTTGGTACAGGTATAATTTTTTAGATTAACAGTGATTCTACCTCAGATGCTATTTATCCCATACCAATGGCTCCCTCTTCAGTCTGTTCCTAAAATATGCTGCCTCTTCTCATTTTCTGTTAGAAATATTTCCACTTACAAAACTCCAGCTCTCAGTCACATCCTTTTTTCCACTATGTTTCCTCACAGTAAGTAAATGATAAAGTAACTGATGGACCAGGCAGGCTCACTAGGTGTTTCTTGAGACCCAAACATACAAATCTTTTAAAGCATATAGAAGGAATTTTTTTAAACTGCAGAGAAACTGAACTTAAAGGACATCAAGAGGTTGTTTTACCTCTTTTCCACATGCTGAAAAATATCCAGAACAATCACAGAGTTCTTAACAGTATTATTCTTAGAACTGCCAGTGGTTTCTGTAGACTCTCAAACTATTAAATCTAAATATGGATCTAAAATCCCAAAGATACCTTTATTACTAATTTAGCCATATTCTGTGTATATTTCCTATCATACACAGAATGATTAAATTCTGTACTATAGCCCTCAGGTACAGAAAAAGGAGCTAGCATTTTCTTACTGATGTCCTGTGTAATACTTTACCGTTTTCCACTTTGTTCATTCATTTCAAATCTTTCCCAAGACACTGGTAAAGTCTTGGGTGCTCCACTTTGCTTCGGCTCAGACCACAGCAAATGCTTTGTTTTCAACCCATTCTTAAAGTCTTTATAACCCACAACAGAATTGGCACTGCTATGCCATAAATTTAGCAGATTAGCAAGGGACTAACAGGCTGAATAGATCTCTAAGTTGTCACTTCTAGTTGGTAACTCGTGCACATTGCATAATTGGAAAAGGTCAGTGAACTGCAAATGTATTCCCAGTGAGGTGTTCTCTCCTAGAGTCTCTTTGCCACGGCCTTGAAGAATGCTAACTGCTGTTTAACTAAGGCACTCTGTCTATTAAAAAATGTTGTCAGGAAATTAGGACATCAGGACATAAATGGGAAACCTACATTTTAAAAATCATAAGCAGCAGTGAAAAAGCAACTGCATTTCACCACAGAAGTCTGCAGACTCTTTAGACAACGCTTCTCTGCTTTGGTATTATACTTAATCACGTAACTTGGCTTAAGGAAGAGGGGAAGAACACGTAGGGCTTCATCATCACGGTTTCTTCAGGAGTTTATAAAGTACAAAATACTTTAAATTTTGCCATTCTCTTGCCTTTCTCAACTGTTTCTCTTTTGAACTGTAATCCCTGAAAGATATTTTAAGTAGCAGCTTGGAGCGTCGGCAGCACCTTCGACTGAGAACCCTAGTGAATGGCTGCGGTGCTGTATAAGGACTTGTTTCCCTCTCCTCCAGAACAAGTTTCCCATGGACCAGATGCAAGTCTCGCTGCAGTGCGATGCAGGGTGAGAAGGTGAAACACAACTTTACGCGCAGCCCTGCGCGGCCCCAGGTTACACTGGCACAACCCAGCGCCGGGGCTGCAGTAGGGGCAGGGGGCACAGGCAGGCCGGGCTGCGCCACGCACACGAGGAACGGGCAGCTTCGGCAAGCTCCACAGCCGCCCCCGCTGGCTCCTGCCACCCCGCATGCTTTCGTCCGGCAGACGCACGGAGCTCCAGCCTCACCGGCACGCGCATCCCGGGAAATCCCTGGGGGCTCCGTCTTTTTGGGACGATCCCTTCCCGTGAGAATGCGGGGGGCAGCGGGAGCCGGGAGCTAGGGACGATGTCAGGGCACGGCAAGATGGCGCCGGGGCGTGCGCGCGCGGCGGCGGCCGTTGGGCACGCGGCCCCTCGCGCCC
>VXAC01005541.1:1333161-1375416 GCA_013399225.1 Rhipidura dahli | reverse complement strand
CGGCGGCGACTGCGCAGGCGCGGCGGGGCGGGGCACGGGTGAGGCCGGTCCGGGGAGGGCGCTCCGGAGTGGCGGCGGCGTGTGGGGTTAGGCGCTTCCCTGGCTGGTTTCAGCTTCCCGAACCCCTCTTTTCTTACTTCGCCCTCCTTTCCCGTAGGTTGCTCTAGATTAAGGGGGAATGAGCTTTGAGAAGTGCAGCAGTTGGCGGTAAGGGACGACGCACGTGACTGCAGGAGCTTTGTACGTGGGTCTTGTAAAGGATAAAGGAAGGGTTGTAGTTGCTTTCCCTTTATTCTGATTCAGTCACCGAGCACAGCAGTGACAGAATTACAGAATTACAGAAAGACCTCTGATATACCGAACACCGTCGTGTCAGCAGACCATAGCACCGTGTGCCACATACAGTTTTTACTTGAACATCTCCAGGGACAGCGACTCCCATCACCTCCCCGGGCAGTCCATTCCAAAATCTAAACACACTTTCAGTGGAAAAATTCTAATGTCCAGCCTAAACTTCCCCATGTGCAGTTTCAGGCTTTTGTGCTCTAATCCTGTCGCTGGTTGCCTGGGAGAAGAGCGATCCCCACCTGGCTACACCCTCCTTTCAGGTAGTTGTAGAGAGTGCTGTGATCTCCCTTGAGCCTCATTTTCTCCAGGCTAAAAAATCCCAGCTCCCTCAGACATTTCTCATAGGACTTGTGCTTCAGATCTTCCATTTGTTTACTGCCCTCCTCTGGAGGTCAGGCCCTTGAGTTAAGAGCACTTCTGTGCTCTCACAGTCTTGTGATTTTCAACATGGTTTTGTCTGATCTAGGGAGTCAGAGTAGACTCTTAGGGATTCTGCCAGACTGGCAGGGAAAGCGAGTTTGCATAAATAGCATAACAACGTTAATACATTTCTGAGGGTGTGTGTGTCTTGAGTAGGAAAGATCATTAAACCCAAACTACTGCTTTAGGTAGCCTTTGAGGGATAGTTGGCCATCTATATGTCCTTTATATAGAAAAAATTTTTTAGTGTGAGGGTGGTGAGGCACTGGTGCAGGTTGCCCAGAGAGATTGTGGATTCCCCATCCCTGCAACTGTTCTAAGGCCAGGTTAGATGGGGCTCTGAGCAACCGGGTTTTGTGGAAAGTGTCTCCATGGCAGGGGTGTTGCAATTACATGATCTTTAAGGTCCCTTCCAACCCAAGCCTTTCTGTGAGTCTGTGATTGTCTTGTTTAATTTGGCTTGAGCAACGTTTCCTGTTGCTCCTTCAAATAGCTAGTGTGGCCTGTGAACCACAATGTTAATATTAAATGTAGTGTTAGTTGGAGGAAGAAAAGGAAAAAAACGTTTGTGATTGAATGCTGTAGCAAGCAGTGATCTTAGAATTTACATAGTTAAAAGTTTTGTTTCTGTTTTCCTGTGCCCTCTTTGCTTCTTCGTGTAGTTGTACTGATGCAGGCTTGCAAGACTTTGGCTTTTTCATGTGCTCATGCTCATCCATATCATGCTAAGCATGATGATAACATCTAGGGAGTAGTAAACAATAGAAATCCAAAAGTGCAAGGATAATAGTGGCAGTGGTAGATTTTCTGATGGTGCAAAGCCATGACAGACTAACGTACAATTTAAACACTGGAGTTAATTCCCTGTGATTCTCACCTTAATAACCCAAAGGTGTGGCATGTGAAGACTATAAATTTTCCATTCCTGTATCAGAAGATGAGTAATCAAGATGTTTGTATGAGGCTGGAGCTTTAGATGGTAGGATCTATATTTTTCCCAGGTCACACCTCTTCATGAAAGATGAAGACAATTACAGGCTTCAGTTTGGTCTCTTGCAATCTCCTACACTATTCACAGCAAGTTACATTCATCACAGAAGTAACATTGCAGTCATTCCATCCTTATTTCATAAATTATTTCAGCATGGACATATAATCAGATTGTAGCTTTTATATATAAAATATGGAGCCTGGCAGTAATTGTATAATCCATACATTTTAAGAAAAGTCAAATGCACTGATGTGACAGCACGATGATGGACTGTGACTTTTTCAGTATGTTCAAACATGTCAGTTTTATTAGCATTTTGGGAAATATAATTCAAACGACCTGAGTTAAATCCTTTACTATCATTCTTCTGTAGGAACTATTATATAGTAAGAGTATCAAAGATTTCTAATTTATTTGCATGAGAGTTTTCTTTGTTAGAAGCGCTTTTAAAACTTAAGCTGTGTTGTCTCTTTTTATAGAAAAACATTACTTAGTGATAGAATGTGTGTGAAGCAGATGTCAGTCACAGTACTCCATTAAACCCAACCTTTTGTAGTGAAAACCAGCTTCTTCTTATTAGTGTGCATAACATTAAGAACAAGGTGGCTTTACTTTTCCTGTTTTTCTTTTGTTAATTTTTTGAATGTGTACAGTGTTGTGGTTTTGTGAGTGAGCTGACATATACAGACAGACTGGCTCATGAAATGTGGTTGAACTGGAATTGTTGAGTGGCTCCTACATTTGAATTTCCTAATGTGGTTTAGAATTTAAATATTCTCATTCTTGGGAAAAAAGAAAGGCTTCATTAGATGGGTGATCCCATCAGTCAAATAAAAACGTTGGTTTAAGATACACCTTGGTCTAGTCATTCATTGAAATTAATGCCTTGGTATTATGGTGCATGTTAAAGGTACTAAAAAGTTGACTTTTTAAATTGAAATCTAGAGTATATATTACTCTTTTGAAAGCTTGAGGAGAAAGACAAGATGATGTGATTGAACAGATATAGTGGCTGTGGTTCTTTCAGCTGTTCACAAAACCAGACGTGGTGAGTGGTCTCTCTGCTGTGCTCTGTGTTGTGTGAGGAGTCAAATGGAAATGGTGCTTTCACTTTGATAGATTGTCAGCTGCTGCCCAGCAGAGCATTTGTGGTTATTCTACTACTCAGTGCTGGCACTGCTACCCGAGATGCAGCTGCATCACACAGTGCCTGGCCAGCAGCAGCCAAAGCACAGAGGCACCGCTCCTCCCGTGCAGCATGAGTGGAAGGAGCAGAACCAAGGACAGCGCTTCTTGGAGGATGCAAAGGCATAAGGAAATGAGCACCGAGCCCCACTGGTGACCACAGAATCAACTAGGTTGGAATAGACCTTTGAGATCAAGTCCAGTCTGTGACCTGACACCACCATGTCAGTTAGACCATGGCACTAAGTGCTGAGTCCAGTCTGTCCTCAAAACACCTCCAGGGACAGTGACTCCACCACTCCCCTGGGCAGCCCATTCCAATGTCTAGTCACCCTTTGTGTGAAGAACCTCTTCCTCATGTGCAGGCTAAACTCCCGCTGGTGCAGTTTAAGACTTGTGTTCTCTTGTCCTGTCCCTGGTTGCTTGGGAGAAGAGGCCAACTTCTCTCAGGCATGTACAATGTTTAGTACTAACAGGCATAGGGTTAACAATGGATGTCTTGGAGAGAATGAATTAGGAGTAGGGTTGCATGGGACTTGGCATTGCAAACTGCTTAAATCTTGCCTGGCCCTTAAAGTTCATGCAAAATTTCTCCAATAACATCAGAGTGGTTTAATCTTTGGTCTGCTTGCCTTTGCAGTGGACATTCATACATGGTTACTAAATACATCTATACCTACTTCTAAACTGGAAATTTTTTTGGTCATTTTGGGCTGTATTAACACATAAACTCATATCGTTCCTCAGCCTGTGTGTATGAAACCAGTGAAGAAGAAGCAAAAAAATGTAAAGACGTTCTTGTAATTTCTCATTTCTCACCTGCAGAAATTCCAAAGATGACTTTTTACTTTGCAGAAAAAAGTTGTGTGTTTAAAACAGGGGGACCACACCTGCTCTCCTGCTCTGCAGTTGTGAATGCCATTAATCCTGTTTCTGCCAGCTATCTGCCAGCGAAGAGTCTGTAGTTACAGAACAGTCTGTAGCCAATTGCAGGTGTTTATATTAAATATATGTGGAAGTTTTCATATTTTACTTAATCTCAGCTCTTCAACATGTGAAGATGAAACAAAGTTGCATCCCAAAGTTCTGTTAGCAATCTATAGCTTTACAGCAGAAAGAAACCTAGCTGTGTGTTTTCTCTAAGTATGAAAAAGTAAATTTCAGTAAAGGCTACTCAATTCACACATGTTCTTACAAAGAAATAACCCAAGTGCCATTTAGAAAAAAGGCAGTAATGGTGTTCCAAAAGTAAAATGCTTGTTTGCATGATCATGACTGCTTGCCAGTCCTGCATTAGCGGAGTTGTTGATTGCTAATTTTTTTGCTTTGTTTTGTTTGCTTGTTCTACAAGATGACTTTTCTCAGTAGCCTGGCCTACTACTGAGCTACTGTCTGCAACAGTGTGGGTTATGTTTAAGTGGGTTCTGAGGCTGTGAATGTTCTTTGGTTTTTCTGATCCTTAGTGGTACAGACATAAATCTTAATTGCCTCTGTCTTTCTGAGTCTAAACATAGAAATTGTTACGTGTGTGTGGTGTATGCAATGGCCCAGGAGGAGGTTAGGGTATGTGCAGAGTTAAGGTATGTAGTATTTCAGTGTATAGATCTGAATGTATACATCTCTGTAAGTTACTGTTTTGCTCCAAGTGCAAATATAGATGCTTTTCTAGCTGTTATTTCTTTGTCTTGTTGTAGTTATAAAGTTTCTTGCTGTCCTTAGCCCCATCTTTGGAATTTCAAAAATTCTACTTAAAAATATAGGTAGCAAGACGTAAAAAATACATATAAGTGTTCAAATCCACTGGAATTTGGAAATTGGAGTGGTAAGAAAACTTATCAGAATAGTAATACTAAGTCATCATTTTGTATGGAAATCGTTGTTTCTTTTATTTTTTTTTTTAATGGAATCCATACAATGAGGTGGTATATAAGCTTATCTGTAGGAAACACTCCAGCAAGAAGTTTGAAAAGCCTGGAGGTCCTGACAAGAATTCTAATTTAATCAAAGACATATTGCTGTGGTGCCATTTGGATGGTCTTGAGAGCTGTGGTATGGCTTTATATATGTGAGTTCTCTCTTAAATCAGGTTTCAAGCTTGGGCTCACTCTGGTAGAGCCTGTGACTTTCAGCTGTTTCTATTCAGTGGGTTAGAGTTTGGATTTATTTAAATGTGTGCTGTAAACGTTTGCTAAGAACATACGTGACAGTCCATGCCGAGTTGTCATCAGGACACATAATCAAGAGGAGACCTATTTACCTGTACTGGTGGTGTGTAGCATGTTGTCATCACCCACTTCTGTGTTCGAGGGAGAAGCATGGACAGGCGTGACCTTTCCATCCTGGTTCACATGTGGAAACATGAGACTTGCTGCTCTTGTACTGCCTGGGGGGGCTGGGGCCTCCGGAAGGCCCTGTGCTGGCTGTGTGTGTGCTGTAGCTGAGCCGCATCCTGCCGTATGCCCAGAGCTCACTGCATGTGCCAGGGTTTCCTGCTCAATGTTCTGCAGCCGTGCAGGAAATCCTGCGTGGCTGACAAGTGTCAGATTTCCTGGTGCATGGGGTGCAGCCAGTAAGTGGAAGGCTTCTGAGGAACATGTCTTTACATTCCTGGGATAGCCAGCATCTGTGCATATCTTTCCCCACAAGAACTATGGCACAGGAATACAGCACTTTTGCATTTTGCAATGCCATGTGGTCTTTTAATGTGATGAAAAAAAACCCTGTTGCATGCTTGTTTTCCACTGAATATTTAAGTGACACTGAATATTTAAGTTGGATTGTTCCAAGTCCTTGAGAAAAGGATAGCAAATTCCATATATTCAGTGAAGGCAAAATGTTGCACTTCCCTGGTTCCTTGTGTTTAACATGCTTTCTGCAGGGATGTACTGATACCGGATTCGGGACACTGAATATGCAGTGAGGACAGCAGTGATCCTTGTGTTTTGGTTTTTTGTTTGACTTGTTACTTTTGTAACAAAATCAACTTTCGATGCCAGGAAAGTAGAGGCTCTTTCTTTTCATGCTCCCCATATGGGGCAAACTGAGATTTACCTTAATCTTTAAAGGCAAGGGGGTTCTTGAGTTGTGTCATATAAATTGTTAATAGGATTTACACTTCTGAAAAGTCAGAATGGATAAATATAAAATCTAAAAGCATCGATAAGCTGCAGCTTGTTTGTTTGTTTGCTTTGGCAGCTCCATAATAAAGTGCAATGAATACTAAAAATTGCTAGTTCAGCATGTGTATCCTTTACTGGGCAAAGCCTGGTTGTTACAAGTCAGAGCTAATTTTTTTTGGGTTGGATCCAGTACTAGCACAACATGTAAGTTCAAAGATTCAGTACATAAAGATGTTTTCTGGATGTTGTCTTCAAAATCTGCCTACTTAGTTTCTATTGTTCTGAGTTTTATTGGTACAACAATGGACTGATTTGAATTGCATTTGCTTTTTTTCCCCTGCCTGTTGTTCACATTTTCATTTTAAATTATTTACAAGTCTGAGGCTTGAAGATGAGAGCCTAATGAATGCTTTTAAAAATAAAACCTTCTTCTTTAAGTGTGTTATGCTTCATGTTTTGAATTTATAACCCAAGCCTTAATGAATAGTTTCCTAGTTGCTCTTGTCTTAGAATTTATGAGCTGTCCTATTTACAAGTTTACCTATACAATGGAAAGATAATTCCTGTTTACATTAAATGAACTGTTCTTGTTAACAAGCTTAAACTGCTAATTAGGAATAATATGGCAATGAATACCATGTCAAACCTTTTAGCAAGAATGCGAAAATGCAGTATTTAGTTGTTGAGCCTTTTTCTGGTACATTGCATGTAAGAATACAGAGTGTTGTGGTTTTAGATGTCTCATATACATATCAGGTTAATAAAAAGTATTTGGGAAGAAACTGTGGCCTATAGGTCCTCACAGGCACAGGTTGACTTCTGCTCTACATTTAGGATGATCTATTGGTGTCCATGTACTACGGATACTGCTAAAAGCCTCTTTGTTGCAAGGCTTCGGATAGATGGCAGACATGTGAAAGAACCCTTATGACTTCATGTTAATGTCCAGGTACTATTTTTTAACAGGTAAGTTATTCTCCTGAAGAAAACACCAGGGATAGCAGTAGTTCCTTTGTTTTAAGTGTACATTAATGTAATTTAATCAGGAAGGAAAGAAAACCTGGGACTAGAATTTGATGTTATTTACCTGACTGTAAATTGGAATATTTCCCTTTAGTTTAACAGAATTTTTTCAATTTGTGTCAAAATGATCAAAATCACAACCTGACACAAGCTCTCCATTAAATAATTTTTGTGTACAGAACCAAAGAAATAAAATTGGATTTTTTTTTTTTTTTGGTCCAAATTCTACTACAAAAAACAGGTTGGTTCTTGAGCAGAGGTTTTATAACACAGTGTTGTTACTCATTGGTACCAGGAACTTGGCAGATATTTTATATGAAAAAAAATATCCTTTTTTTCTCTGTAATTGTTTCTCATTAGACTTTTAAGTGTCAAAGATGCAGACTTGTGAATTTGAGTGCCATTCCAAATCTAGGTAGCTCAAAAATTCTTGACAAGTATTGCTTTGACTTCTTTGTGAGTGCCTCTGATATCTGCAGAGGATTGTATAAAGGCTTTGTTCCCTGTCTCCTTTCCTTTGTGTCACCCAAGGAGTTTGCAACAGGGATGGCAACCTGAGGAGGGAAGGGGAGGAAGGGATTGAAGAGAAAGTTGACGTAGGTCTGGTATTGACCTTCAGCTGCTCTGGAGCAGACATCTGATGAGGTAGAAGGAGCTTCTTCTCTCAAACCCCAAGATTCCTTCCTGGGCACAAGGTCATCAGGTACAGAAGGTGTTGTTTGGAGAGGACAAGTCAAAACCTGACAATGCATTTTGCTAGCTCAGGGTATTCAGGTTCCATTTCCAGGTAAAAAACACACTGAACTTTGCTGGTGGTGGTTGACTTGCAGGAATGCTTTCTCTTCTTTGTAATTCACATCATCATGATTTTAGATGTTGCTGATTTCAGTGAAGTGTATTTTGAGGATGAGTGTTAAATAAACTTCTTTTTTTTTCATAGAATGTGTACCTTTTTTATATGCAAAAGGTATTTACCCTATAACGGGATGGATTTCTGAGGAGATGACATACAGGCAGAGGCAATATATTATACCAGCTACTATAGGGGGAGAAGTAAGCAAGCTTTCAGGCACACAAGCTTGTTTTCCTATCTGCTACTGGTACCAAGATAATTAAAATATACTTGAAATGAAAAAGGTTAATCTCTGAAGTTTATTCTTAAATATTGTATGGAAGTGCAGGAATGTAAGCAGTATGCCTTTTTATGGAGTCAAATAATATTTTATTTATATATTTGTTGTAAGGACTCAGAGGTCTTTAGACTTGCAATTAGAGAGTTTTGGGTGGCAATATAACTGACAGTGCTGAGAAAACTGCAGTTGATGTCACTGTGGCCATGATTTCATTTTTACTTCATTTTTCAATTATCTTTCATCCTTGTAAGTTATGTTTCTAAGCTCCATGGGATCTGTTCTGGGAGAAAAGAAATACTTCACATAATATTTAAATTTTGTTTGAACAAACCACCTAAAAAGCACAGTAAAAAAAATTATATTCTCTAAAATAAAATCGCAGTAGCGATTTTGCATTATAAAAGATGATGTTCATAGTGCTGGATTTGTTTAAACCGTCAGAATTGCAAAGCATAAATAATTACATAATTTCACACTTTCCAGTGAAGTCAGACCCTGATTAAGAAGTTGACAGCCTGAAAGAGTCTGCTCTTTGACAGTGATGTCTGTATTCCCTCAATTTGTGCAACTGCATCTAGGAAAACAAACTTAGCTTTATACCCTTTACTTTGAATGAGAACCCTTATTGACAAAGGGAGAATATTCCTTTTAATAAAAGTTTTCATACTTTAAATGCACAGATATTTCGGCTTTTCTGCTTTCTGCTAGTGTACATTTTGCTGATACCAGGTCTTCTTGCTGTCTTGGTCCTCACTGTCTTTCAGTATGTTTGATATTCATATTTCTTTTTTATTCCTTCTTCCTTGCTGTGCTTTTTTTCTTCCTTTTCTTAAACAAATAGACAATATGGTAATATGAACTCTAATAGGAAAAAGGCATTGTTTAACTCAGTTGGGGTACTACTAATCCAGTCACCAAATGTAACCATTACACAGCATGCATTTTAATTATTAAATGTAATGGAAATTTTGCATTTTAAATCTAGAGCTATAAACCACTTGTTTGAAAATGCACAGTTCAGCGCTATGATTTTAGCTTGTAGTGAATTACAGGGCAGTATTCTTTGATCACTTATTACAAGTTGAAGATTAGTCGCATTCAGTGCTTGTGTTAATTTTGAGAGTACATATAGGAGTCACTGCAGGTCAAACTGAAGCTCAGTCGTGTATATTTTTAATGATTTAGTGAGCTGACTGGATAAAGCAATGTTAAAATGTGTGGCTAATACAGTCATGCCAGTCATTCTAAATAGGGGAAATCTAAAGGCACATTTTGAGGACTAGTATGCCTCCAAATTCTAGTAGTTTGTAAAATATGCTTTATTATTAAAACCCATATTGTTGAGGTTTTGCTTGTAGAAATGTTCTTTTGAATAGTTCTTGAAAGCACTCCTAATGATTTTTCAGTGCCCTTCCATTAAATAAGAGCTGCCAGGTAGAACAATTAATAAATGTTTTCTCTTGTTTGTTCAATACCTGTTTTTGTAATGAATAAATTTTGACCACCAATTCTAATAAATACAGTGAATTCAAATGCAATAATCTTATTGTCTGTGCTTGTTTTGACATGAAGTATAAACCTGTTCCTAGAGTGAATGTGGATTTCACTCACACTTCGCAAAAGATTACTAGTTCCCTGCATGAGACATACAGGCCTGAACAAGCTCTGTTTTCAGGAGTGGTGGACACCAAGTTCTGGAGCAGCTGCAGTAGGTTTGGAGGAGTAGGAGGCTTTGCCTAGATCCTTCAGGATGCTCGCACAGCAGGCATGCCCTAGGTACAAGAACAAGACTTCTCAGGTTTGTGAGCAGTAAATTATATAGTGGGAGCTCTGCAGAGTCAGTGTCTTCTTTTTTCAGAGTGCCAGATTTGGCAGCTCTTGTTTTCTGGGCTTAGGACTTCCGCTCACTGTCTTTCTCTAGCTGACTTCTTTCTAAGGACTGTCTCATGCTGGTTGAGAAGGAGCTGAATTTTTTTTCTTCCCTCCCTGAATCAGATGTGAGATACCAGTACCTCCAGTACCTAAAACTCCAGGTCTCACTTTCTGATTCAGACATTTTAAATCTTGACATCGAGCAGTACAGTAGTGGTTAACATACCTGGTAGATACAGACATGAGTGATTTTGGACTGTTGAATTTTGGGAATTGAGTGCAGATTTTTGTGCCATGGGACCATCCGATCTCTTAGAGGATCCTTGCCTCCTGGTTTAGCCTTTCCTTTCCCTTCATCTGTTTTCCTGTTGGTGATCTGACACAAATTCCATAAACTGATTTAACTGATTTAACATTTGCAGCCTTTGCTCTGAGTCTGCTTGTTTTAAGGATATGTTTGTCTTAGTGCACCAATTATCTCATTCTTTCTCTTGTTCTCTTGGTCTCACTGTTCATCTCTATTGCATATCAAATGATATAAAAATAATGAATGATATCAATGTGTAATAGATCCTTAAAATTCATATGTTGTGGTTCTCTTTGCTCATGTACCTTTTTTGAGTGTGTGGCAGGAGGGTGTGTAGGTAATATCTTTGTACTGTGTTTGGGTTTTTTATGCATATTTTGGGAATATTCTCTGCTGTCTGTGCATGCCAGATTAATCTAGTCCACCAAAAGATCTTCCCATGAAGGTTATTTTTTAAAACTGTGACTACCTCCAAGGCTGAGTCACTGTAGAGAAACAATGAATTTCTAAACCTTACTTATTTGTATTGCTTTGGGAATTGGTTGCAATATATATACATAGTCGTCATGGACTGTAAAGAATTGCTAAGAGAGAGGCTTTTCTGGTGAATATACTTAGTTGAAGACTGAATAAAGGCTGTGTTAGAACACATGGTCTTGGTGGTTTCCTTTAAGCAACAGTGCAGCATCAGCTGGGGCACATGGGAGCATCTCTGGACTTCAGGTCTTTGCGAGGTTCTCTGGTGTCCCTGAGACAGTGTCTGCTGGCAGCTGCCTGTTGTAGCTTGGCTGTTGCTCCTGCCAGCTTGTCTAACTCACCAGCTGCACTGTGAGAACCAACACAGGGTTTTGTTCCTTTGCTAATTCTTTCTCTTCCTTTCAGACTTTAAAATGGGGACTCTGAAAATAAAGGTAAATTTTGCTTTTGTGCTTTTTGTTGTGCTTCAGGAAAAAGCTGAAAAGAAGCTACTGCTAGCAGGAAATAGCCTAGGCTGTAGCTTGCACCTTAAGGTAATAGGTTGCTTGTCTCTTGTTGCTTTATTTCATGCTTTATTCTGGAATCTGCCATCTTATGTGTGACTTGTTTTCCATGCTGTCTTAAATAAGACCCTTTTAATCCTTTGGCTTCTATGAACTTCTGGTGGTTTTTATCTGCCCTTATCTTTCTGTTCAGTTTCCATTGCACTATATGTTGTCCAATCTCCAGTTCCTGAATTCTCAAGACTTACATCTTTTAATTGGGAGAGCCCTTTTTTTACTTGCTGTTTTGTCTTTTTGTCGTTTTTATGATGTGCTGATATGTTTTGTCTTGTCTCTTCTCTGACACAGGTGATTTTAATGCTCTTTGCTGTTCTCACTTATTTTCCATTTGTCCAATTCTCAGTTGTACAGCTGACTTCAGGAGATAGCAGTAGGATAAGAGAGCCTGAACCTGGCAGGTCAGCAGCAGCTGGAGGCCAGTACCTGGCTCCCATCTGCCCAGGGGCTTTGGTGCAGACAGCTGACCATCTCCCAATGATTCTTCAGAGGATGGGGTGGGCAGATGGGTCTGAATTACAATAGATGGCTCTTAGCAACTGATTTAACTGGCCAAGCATTGAAATTTTTAGTCTGACTGCTTTTCTCCTTCTCTTCCCTCATGTTCTTTCTTGCCTTCATTCTGAAACAGATTAATTTTTAAAAAAAAATTGTAAAAGGAAAAGTATACCAGCTTTAAGTATGAAGTGGATTTTTACAGCTGAGTTATAAATTCCAAAACTAGGTGGTTTATAATGGAAACACTTACGGGGGAGAAGGGAGGGCATGTTATTAATACATATGTAACCTTTTTTCTCTCTCTTTAGTGAATAGACCGTTTAAACTAAATTAAGTAAAGGATATAAATTCTGTTGTTTCAGTTTTTAATATTTCATGGATGATTTTATAGATAAAAGTTACATTTAATAATAAATATGAAGAAGAATTTATACAGCCTGTTCTAGTTTGATATGGAACAGCAAATCCCATTTCTCTGTAGCTGTAAAGAAAATTCATTATAATGTCTTTGATTGTAAGAGATGTCTTCATTGTGATTAGTTACACTGATAATAAAACAACCTTTTTACAAATGGCACAAAATACATGAGATCTCATGTGTCTGCCTTTTAATAGCATTGAATATGTGCATTTGCTACCTTTATTCTGTAGTCCTTTCATTTATAACTGGGCACTTTTAAAATCTACAAGTTATTAAAAATAATCTAATATAATTCAATTTTTCTTTTGAAGCATTCTGGAGAATGTGTTATTAATGTAGCTAAACATTGTTAATTGTTGAGTTTTCAAAATATAAACTGATTTTAATTAAAAAGAAGTGGGTTTGTGTAATTTTATTTAACTCTGAATAACAAGTTTTTTAGATAAAATGGCGCAATCCAGATATATGGCATTACTTTACAAATCCTTTTTAAGCACCTAAAGAAATATCTTGATTTTCAAACGCCCTATTCCCAGTGAATTCAGTTGGATTTGGATGTTAATAAGCATTTGAGTTATTTAAAACATAGACAGTGGCGTGAGGATGCCTGGGTAAAGAGCTGGCTTGATGGCAGGGTCCAGAGAGTGGTGGTGAATGGAGTTACATCCCGCTGCTGGCCAGTCATGAGTGGTGTTCCCCAGGGCTCAGTTCTGGGGCCGGGTCTATCTAATATCATTATCAGTGATCTGGACAAGAGGATTGAGTGCACTCTCATTGTGCAGACAACACCACGTTGGGCAGGAGTGTTGATCTGCTGGAGGGCAGGAAGGCTCTGCAGAGGGATCTGGACAGGCTGGGTCAGTGGGCTGAGGCCAGTGGTGTGAGGTTCAACGAGGCCGAGTGCCGGGGGCTGCCCTTGGGTCACAACAACCCCAGGCAGAGCTACAGGCTGGGGGCAGAGTGGCTGGAAAGCTGCCCACAGGAAAAGGACCTGGGGTGCTGACTGGCAGTGGCTGAACATGAGCCAGAGTGTGCCCAGGTGGCCAAGGAGGCCGATGGCATCCTGGCCTGGAGCAGGAATAGTGTGGCCAGCAGGAGCAGGGCAGGGATTGTCCCCCTGCAGTCGGCACTGCTGAGGCCACACCTTGAATCCTGCGTTCAGTTTTGGTCCACTCATGTCAAGAAAGTCACTGAGGTGCTGGAGTGTGTCCAGGGAGGGGCAAGGGAGCTGGTGAAGGGTCTGGAGCACCAATCTTATGAGAAGCTGGGGTTGTTTAGCCTGAGAAAAGGAGGCGCAGGGGAGACTTTATCACTCTCTACGAGTACCTGGAAGGTACTCTTGGCTACGTGGGGGTTGGTCTCTTCTCCCAAGTAACAAGTGACAGGACAAGACGAAATGGCCTCAAGTTGCACTGGGAGAGGTTTAGATTGGATTTCTGAAAAATTCCTTTACTGTAAGGGTTGTCAAACCCTGAAGCAGGCTGCCCATGAAAGTGGTGGAAGTTTAGCATCCCTGGAGGTATTTAAAAGACGTGTGGATGTGTCACTTGACATGGTTTAGTGGTGAACTTGTTAACTTGGTTTAACAGCTGGACTCAATGAACATGGTCTTTTCCAACCTAAACAATTCTGCGATATGGGGAGAGGGAGAATTTTCTGAGGGATTCATTAAAAGTGGTATTAATTTATTTTTTCCATTGTACATGCATCTAACAATACTTAGATCTCCTGAACACAGTAGTACAGAATGAGATTGATTAGAAAAGTGTAATGGTTATAATAAGATCCTTTGCATATTTGTATCGCTATGATTTGTGCTGTTACAGGGGTTCAACCAGTAAAATCTACTATGGTTTAGTATATGGAAATAATATCAGATATTAAATCCTGGAAAAATAATGCATTTACTACAAAATTTTAACTTGTAAAATATAATTGTATTTTAAATTTTGAAATGAAATTGCAGGGTCGCTGTTAGAAGCAAATTCCTTTCCTGCTTCATGTAAAAAGAATTTGGTGCTTTAGAATGAGGAAGGCTGCTTAGCTGACAAAACAGAAGTTGCATTTGATTATCAAATATTTATGGAATTTACCAGAAAGTGAAAGTCTGAATCATAGCTCTTGGGGAAAAATAGGATGTGATGCTCAAGTCTTCTGGAAAATTCATGATGGGACAGCACACTTAATACTAGGTTTCACTCCAAAAGACATAAACTAACATTTTTGCTCTGTTGTCTGTAAGATTTAATTTTACACTGTTTTCTCTTTTCCATTGATGATAGCCAGGAAAAGAGTTAACTTGTTAAAGTTTTTCCATTTTACTAGAAAAATGACTGTTGATGACTGAAACACAGGACTAAATATTCTTTTTACCCTCTGAGAGATAAACAGGCTGCATCAAGACCCTTTACTGTAGGAAGCAGCCCCTTTGACTTGATGTTGCTTTCTGTGCCTGCATTGCTCCGTCAGAGGAGCTGGCTCTGTGGTGTGGGCTGCTCAGTCCCCTGAGAGCTGCCAAAACCCTGCCCTTCTGTGGGGGGCAGATCTGACGTGGTGTCCTGGCTGTGCTTTGCTGCGATAAGTCACCATGCAGGTCACCCATCTTGTGGTCCCTCAGATCCTGTGGGTGTTTGAGCTGAGCAACAGCCTGCTTAGTGATATGTCAATTTTTTCCTGCCAGGAAAGTGTTGGAGCAGGTGCAATTTATTACTGTAGCTTGGTCTCCGGGTACTTTCCTGTGGTTGCTACAGAATATGTTTTTTGTGTTCATTAAAACCTATTGATCTTAGGAAAGTTTGTGGGATTGATTTGAACTTGGTGTTTTTCAGGGAATTAGTAGTATTTTTAGAAATAACACTCTCCTAATGGATTCCTGAGAGAAAGAGTGATCATGTGTTGAGGAAATGCAGAGCCTATGCAACCAAGTTGCAGTTCTGCCACAACTCCCGAGGTTTCCTTGCCTAGGCAAGCACTGTGTGGTCCTTCTGTGACCTCCTGTGATGCCAGGAACCGTTTCTGGGTGGGATCCAAGAGTGTGTTTTGCTGGGGGGAAGTGGGAGCCTGCTTGGCCTTCAACCTCTTTTAGGTCCTTAGCTGAAGTGAAGGAGGCATTTGTTAGCTACATGGCTTAGTTCTAGTAAAGGGCTTGAGGATGGGGAAGGGAAAAGACTCCATAATATGCCGTAGTAGTATCCTTTGACTGGTATCACAGGCAGCACAGAAGTCATGAATAATTTTTTGTATCATGCCATATTGCCAGTGCTTGGACTCATACTGCCACCATCACACTGGTACATCTCCCATTGCTGCCTTATAATGGTTTCTCTGTCTTGTCACAGACAGATGTGTCACAGATGGAAATAATTAGAGTAAAGTTCAGTTGTAATCCCTGAACTGTTCAGAGTACAGAACTACGTAGCATTGAAAGTTCTGCAGTGACCACAGCTGAAGCATGGGTTTGTTCACCTGAAAGCAGGTAACAGCTCTGGAGGAAGTGTTGCACAGCTGTGTGTGGTTTAAGTCACAGTTATGATCATCTAAGTTATTGGGGGAAAAAAAATCCCCACGTGTGTTGCAGAGGACATGGCAGCACTGTAGTGATTGCTTGCATGTATTACAGGAAAGCATTAAGGAGAAAAGGTGTGATTTGTCATGCAGCTTTTCCTCTGCATGTTAAGGGTTTACTCTCTCCATAGCTGAGGTCTGTGTACAGCTTCTTATACTGATTCCTAATGATGGTTATTAATTTCTTTTTGGTAGAAATCCAGTAATACAAAGAAGGAAAGGCTGGCTTGTTTGCTTTGCTAAAGTGTGCTGGAGAACTGTGCCGGGGGGATTTGGGACATCATCTATTTCACAGAGCCCTTCTGAGTGCACCCTGGTGTGAGGCAGCGCCCTGCTTCCACCGTCCTTCTCCCCATCACCCTCTGCTTTATGTAAGTAACTCAGCTGGAAAATCAAAACCGAAAGAAGTCCATATCATATGTCTTGTAGGATTGAGCTGAAATACTTCCAGTGTGCTCACTTCTATTTCATTGAAAAGAAAAATAGGGTTTGTTTCTAATAGTTAAATTTTTGAGTATGTCTATGTGTCTATCAGTAATACAGTAATTTGATAAAGACAGACATGTAAATGTGTACATTCTAATAAACATATATTCTAACTGAATAATATCAGCTGTCATTTCTGTAGGTATGCCTACCAATAGAACATGTAACACATTTCTGTTTGATCTGCTTTTCTCAGATGGAATGCAATTACTTCTTTGTGTGAAGTGGCCACCAGGGGTCATCAGAATGCTTTTATTTTTATTAACGTCTCCCTTTCTTTAGAAGCATACGTACACTTCGTATTCTTGCAACTTTGTTAACCTGTCACACAAAAAATCCAAAGTCTTTGTGTTACCTGTTCAGCCAAAAATTCATTCAGCTCTTTTCAGATGAGCTTCTTGAAAGAGCAGCAGATGAGGAAAACGGTGCACAAGAGTGAGAAGCATAAATACACAGATTGCTGCATGCATTCTTTTCTTGATAATTTAACTGGTGATAAATACAGTAGTAGTAGATGACAAATGTGTCCCAGGCTGTTGATGGTAGAGGCCTCTTGTTGCTCTCTGTATGAAATGGTAGTGTTGAGCAAGGGGCCAACAAAGCCATCCTTTTTTGTCTTTTGAGTTTAATTTTGAGCAAAGGTTGATGGACGTTTAGTAAGTTGTCACAAATACTAAACTCCAGAGCAGCCTTCTAGGAAATTCATACTCCATATGTTTTCAAAGGAGAAAATAGAGCTTCTAAGACCAGGTTTCTAGGGTAAATTTTACAAGAGCCAATTTGCAAGTAGCAGCAATTCCAACTTGCTTTTATCTTTTGCTGCCAAAGTTAAGGAAAAAGTTAAGTCTTCCAACATTTTTTTCAGGTGTCAGTGATAGTGCCTATGTACTTCCTCTGATGAATTCCAGTGCGGTCCACTGTACTTAAGAGGGTGCTACAGCCAACAGTAGAAAGGGATTCAAATTGCATTTTACTTTTTACTTCTCTCTGGTTTTAATTGGTGTAGTTGGTGAGAATTGTATCTTGCATGAAATCATGTCATTTGGAGAATTCCCACAAACCACGGAACTTACTACTGTATGTGGAAAATGATCATTTCTTTCCTGGAAATTTCTTTCCTGGACCTGATAAACTCTCTAAAGTAAAGTGTTTTGAGAATACTTAAAAAGTGCTTTTCATCCATAGATATCACAGTGCTATGTGTATGCAGTCTTTCTTGGATCCTCAGAAGTTTCATTTGGATGTTTTGATTGATATTGTTATATGTATGCCTTGCTCTGGGAACCATCAGAATTCTTTGAATTTAAAATTCAAAATACACAGACCTTCTTAAATTTTCAAAAATTGAAAATCTGGAGGCTATAACAATTTTTAGGAGATACTAGTGCATTTCCTCTGATTTTCTGTCTTGGACACACAGTCCTATTGATTCTGACAGCACTTGAAATGAGTGTATATCCGTATGTGTCTTTTTGGACTTCTTCTTCAAAGCTGGTCTAATCAGTGGTCCCTGCTGCATTTAGCAGCATTTGTCTCTTTCTGAAATGAGTGGATGAGGAACTAGGGAGCCTTCCTTTTTAATTTGTTTTTTTGTTGGTGTGAACTAAAGAATATCTTCATTATGTCAGCAATTCACAAGGACTTCCTTTGTGTTGCCAGTTTCTGCCCACCTGGAAGGACTCTGAGTGGTTTAGAAGCAGAAGTAAGTGGGATGTGGGCATTGCAGGTGCGTTTGCCTGTGATGCCAGTACAGTTCTTTCTGGTGTTTGTGAGAAAATGAAATTAATGGGTGCAGATAACTCCCCATTTTCAGTGATGGACAGGGGATGACTCTCAGGGGGCTTTTTATTTTGTCACTAAAACTATTCTGGATAGATCTGTGTGGAAATTTCAAAGTCTTTTGTCTTGGAAGTCTGCATCTTATTTGGAAGTCTCCTGTGGAGATTTGCTGTTCTAGGAAAATGGGTGGCTTTATGTGAAGAACAGGCCTACAATGCAAAGCTCAAAGTTCTAGCATTTTTGAGCTGCATGGAAAAAGAAATGTTTGTAATGGATATCAAATTTTTCTCAAAAAAATTTGATCTTTGTTCCATTTGAATTGACGACCATGTTGTCTCCTGTATTCCATTATTGAGGAGACTGCTAACTTGGATTAGTCTCTGAAGGAAGTGAGGTACCTTTGTGAGGCCGTAAGACAGATGTATGATTTGATTTAGGAAGGATGTTATGCCCCCAAGAAGATGCTTATTTGACACAAAGGTCATATGTTGAGATGAGCTGTTAACATGCAGTTTTGTGCAGGCTACTTAAGGAGCTCATTAAAATGATTTTGCTTCATTGTATCCATGATTTCATTGAAAGAATTAATTGTCTGAAAAGGGGAATTTTTAGTGGGAAAAAATTGAAATTTTGTTTTCCATATGTCACATCCTTTACAAACACTGTAGATTGGGCATTGACTACTTGGAGACAATAGCACTATGACTGAGATGTGCTCTGGAAATTCTAATGCCAGGATTAGCATAAGAAATAAATTTTAAAAAAAGAAGTAAAGTTAGTATTTGTCTTAAATAAAGTTTGTACTTGTAAATAAATTTTTTTTTGTGTTCTTCTGTACACATCCCTACCCCTTCTCTTCGCATATGACCAGAAAGAGAAGTAAATAAAATTGTATTGACCATCAAGTTAAAGAACTATGCAGTTTACTACAGGTTTATGGATCATCACTAAATTCCTTGTCCTTGTGATCTTAATTTAAGATTAGTACTTCCTGAATTTCATCTGAGGATTAGAGCAATGCAGATCTTATACTGGAAAGGTTAACTTCACTCTCTCCGCCTTTTGGCACAGTAATAGTTTATATACTGGTTTTTTGTTCCAGTGGTAAAAAATTAGAACACTCAAATCCGATGTTCTCTATTTTCATCAAAGAAAACAGCTTCTGTCCACAAAGACAGTGGCTTGTATGGAAATGTAGCAGACACTATGTCAATATACAAAAAAGCTCTGTATGAAGAATACAAAAGTTTGTTGCTATCAGGTAAATATGGTGGTGGATGCTTAAGAAGTGCTATTTTCCTCATTTTTTTCCATAAATTTTCTACTTCACAGATAGTGAGATGGTACTGGATTGTGACCATGCGAGGTCTTTTGAATTAGTTTGAATATTGAAACAAAATCTCCATGATTCTGATGATTTGGGAATCCTAATGGATGAGAGGGGAGAACCTTTATTTTGGTTTATGTGATATAGCCAATAATACGTATTATGCACTTGCAATTTAAAAGTGTTTGTCTTCTCATACATTCTGTAAGGATTTGGATAGTTGGCCTCTGCAGATATAACTTATGTAACAAATATTCTGCTTTTGAAGATCTTAAAAACATATTTCACTTCTTTCAGATATTTAGAAAATTATTGAAGAAAAGCACTCTGTTATAGCACCTATGTACAGTAGAACTACTGAGCTTAGCTTTTTCTAAGCAAAAATTTTGAGGCCACAACAGGTTTCTTTCCAAAACTCAGGAGCAGCACTGTGCTGCAAAGAACCTTAAAATGCATTAGGTAATGTATGACTGTCTCCAAGCAGAAGAATTTGTTAACCTGAAGCGAATGTGGCAAATTAATTTTTGGTCATATCCTTTAAGGATCTGTTCAGCTATACTTGATTTATATGAACATTAACAAAAGATTTATGTTACAAAAAGTCAACCCACTTTTGAGTTAGAACAGCTTCATTTTGAACACTGAATATGATGTTAAGAGAGCACTATTTGACAGAACTGGCTTTTAAACTATGGAAATACTGAGGATTTGACTGTTGTCTGCTTAACTTGGGATTGATCTTGTGCTCCAGTCTTCTGCTGTGCTGTACCTGGCATTACCATTGACTCAATCTTGGAGCCTTTATAAATACATTTTGGTTTATTTATGCAATGCATTAAGTGGTTATGTATGCTTCCACTTCAGGCACTTGTTACTTGTAAAAATGTTTCAAGATGATGCTTTAAAAGATGAAGGTAGCAGGAAACACATGAAAGTTTACATCTTGCATTGATTTTAGTCTTGTTGGTCCATGAATAAGGTAGTTCAGGAGCTGATCTTCCCCTTTCCTACTGGTGTACGAGTTTGGCAGCATTACATTGGTATCAGAAGGCTTACTCGATCACACTAACGAGTAGGGGTCAGACTTAAGCATATGCTTAAGGTGCTGTGGCTTCAGAGAGCTACTTGTTACATCTACAGTGTGTTCTCAGATTAGGTTAATAAAATTTCAGATGCTGATTCTTCGCTTGTGATGATGATCCCTGTGCCAGACTAAGGCTTGATCCAAGATTAATTTTGCAAAAAGAAACCCATTTGACCTTACGTGGTCACTGGGACTGTCCAAACTTTGAGTCCTTTTGATGCCTTCTCCAATGCATTGATTCTTCTATATTACAATACCAGCTGCAGCATAGCCCTTAATTAGTGTGGTGGCTTTGATGAGAGCAGAGGTGAATTGGCATAGGCAGGCAGAGGATTGGGACTACTCAGATTTATGTCCAGTCTGTGCTTTTCCATTGTCCTCCTGCCTTCTGGCAAATCTGGGGAGAAGCTTTTGGGAGGGAAGCTTACAGCAGAGGAAGCACTACAGGCTCCTTTTGCCTAGATGCTGCTAATGGTGTGCTGAATGCCTTCTTCGATAGCCATTCCTGCAATATATCCATGCTGGAAGGAGCCCACAGCTGCATTTGGGTGTGAGGTGCTGCTCTGCCATGAAGGAAGCTGAAGTTTGTGCTATTGAAATTGTGTTAGAGGCACAGCAGTGTGATCTGAGCAAAGGTTGTGGCAGCAAGAAGCAGAGACATGGTCCAGTGCTGTGGTCCAGTGCTCCAGATCTTGTGTGAGATGGGGAGAACTGAGCAGAGCTCAGCAAATTGCTGATCATGGTCCCAGCAAAAGGAGCGATAGTAACCATTAATTGTCTACCTGAAGATGTGCTCTTGTCCTAAAGGCAGCTTTAAGAGAGAGCTATATGAAAGTGGAGGGTATTTAATTCGTTAGATTAATTAATATAGGGGCAGTTTTAGAGAAACGGCAGCAACTGCCTCATCGTTGTTTTCTTTCATAGAGAATACTTTCTGGATTATGGTTTAATGCAGGCAGGAGGTGCAAACTCCCATGTAGTGATATTTTGACACAGATTATATGGAAGTGGGACGGAGGCAGATGTAACTCTGGGAAGGGTGTGCAGAGGTAGATGAGTTTCGTGGAAACTTGGATGTGTGGTAGCGATGAAGTTGGTAAAGGTATATTATTAATCTTTGCCACATGTAGCCTGCTGTGCAGCTGGAGAGCAATTGCCTGGATAATACTTACTGGTTGTGGGGGGTAGATGTGACACTCTTGACTTCATTTGGAGCGCTGCCTGTAAATGGAACAGAGTTTGCATTGCTAGAAGTTTGTCATGAAATGAAGGCAGTGATAACGAATTAGGCAAGAAGTCTGGGGTGTAAGGCATCTTAGCATTTTTGTGATTATTTTAATTTCATACTGAGGTTATTGGCAGCACCTATGAGATTTATGTTTTCCATTTTTCACTTTCCTAGCAGCTAGTTTGTAGTTCTTACTACAGACAACTTACAAAGATAAAATAGAGGAAATACATTTTTTTCCTAAGCACTGGAAAAATCCATAACTGGTGCAGTTGAATGGGAGATAAGGTTGGACACCGGAACTGGGATTGCAGTCTGAGCACAGAGCAGGATGAACTTCTATTGGAGTAGAAGTTTTACTTCTACTGAATGAATGCTGAGAAATGAGGATAAACCGCAGAGACTGCATGCAGATAATCGACCATCTTTTTTAAGTGTGTGAGTGGCCAGTGGAGATGAGCTGAATTTGCAGGGGAGTGGCAGAAAAGGCTACATTTTTGTTGATGAAGAAACCTCTAATTATCCCAATACAACTTTTGATAGTGGAAATGTTCAATGCCAGTATTAGTTCACTGCTGGACAAGTTTTCTGACAAATCTTATGGTCTGAGAGGAAAGTATCCTATAAAGAAGATGGAGAATTGGTTTGAGATTGCAAATTGTCTTGTACAGCCAAGGAAAAATGTCTATTCTTCCCCAGGCCATGCAAGGGAAGTGTGATCAGGTCTTGGTGGTGGGCTGGGAACCTGCTTTGGAGGTGCAGACAGGCAAAGGACCCATGGTTGCATGTTAAAGGATGGACTTGTGACACTTGCCACTGAAGTGACTTGAAATTTTGCATTATATAAATAAAGCTGTACTGCAGTTAAACCACATAATTTTCATCTGATCTTGTTTTCTGTATCCCAAACAGTGCTCATAACCTTTTCTGGGTAAGCTTGCACCTCAAAGGCTTCGTCTGGTCTTGCTGTTAATTGCTGTAGTGTCTGTGAACATACCAACAGTGCGCTGACTTATACCAGCTGAAAATACAGCCCTGACTGTTTTCCTTCTGACTAATTGTGATAAGTTTCTATCCTGGTTTCTATGAACAAAGAAAAACAGTAGTGCCTAAGAATCAGAAACCACATTTAAGGGACAATATTGTGATCCTCCAAAGGGTTGTTGTGATCTAGAGGTGGTTTTTCTCTTCTTATTTAGGTATAACTAGCTTGGTATAGGTTCAGTCAGTGCTTCAGCTTAGTGAGAGACCTACAGCTGAAAAACTGTTCAATGTATGCAACTAATGTGCACTCAATTCCTTAGGGGCCTTCCATAAATTATTCTTAAACAGAAAAACACTTTTTTACTTCCATGGGTATAAAGTCCAACTGATTTGAATTTATTTTCTCAGTTTAATACTTTCTTACTTTGTCGTCAAAATTAAGCATAATTAATTTTTTTTAACATGTACTTGAATAGTTTTTTTGTACCCTACATTATCTGTATCAACTCTGCAATTACTTAATCTTGTCAGGAAGTACTTACAATTGTGGTCATGGCCTCATTCAATGGGTAACTGAACAAAAAACTGAATACTTGGATCTGCAGCAAATTGATGTTTAAATCATAGTGTAAAGCACATAGATAAACACTTAGTATTTAATCATCTGTTAAAATGAAATGCATTTTCAATTCTCAGTTGCTTCATATCAAAATGAAAAGATAATAAATGTCAGGGTTTGATCCCCATCCCTCTTACAAACTGTGTTGGTAGCATCAGTTTTCTAGTGGCGACATCTTGGGAGCAGGAGGGTCACACTGTGCAGTTGAACAAAAGCTTTTGGTAACTGGATTTGGATGATTAGAGTTTGTCCTGCATTTCAAAGCTGCTGTCCCTCTCTGCACTGTTATTTCATGACTTTTTTTTTTTCTCCTTCCTCCTCCCCAACTGGGAAATGATATTTTAGAGGATATTTTAGAAATTATGGGAAGCTATACTTGTGACATATTCTTCTAGAACATGGTTCTATTTGTGTTTTCCCTCTTTCTCTTTAGCAGGTAATCTAAGCAGAGGAAGGAAAGTAAGCTGCGTAATTAAAATATTTAGCATTTATCGTGGCTTTGTTTTGCTTGTTGTTGCAGTCATGATTTTTTCTCCTTGGAACTTTTAAATTTGGGAAGCTGATTTTCTAGTTCAGGAAAAGTTAAATATTCCATGAACAGTTTCCTGAAAGCTATTAGTATTTTGTGTCCTAAATATACTTCCAGAAGCAAAGGTCATGTTTGTCTGCCCAAGTTTAAAGCATGTAGAAGATTACTTGATTATACAAAAATTGTGGGACCTAAGTGTTTACTCACGTGGTGCTCATCACAGTGAGAGCTCTGTAACCAGGTGGTGGCCTAGAAGGTGGTTTAGATACCATGGTGAGAATGTTGCTTCCTATCTTTCATTGTGTCTGTCTTCCTGCCATGATTTTAATTTTCTATATTGCATGGGGTTTTTAAAATTTGATTCTTTTAATCTTTAAGTTTGTGTAAATGACTAATAATAACTCTTCTGTTTTGTAGGTACTAAACCAAATGATCTACAATTGATAATATCACTGTTAAGAATGGATGGGGAGGAAAATAAGAAGAGAGATGATGTTGATGAGAATTTGCAAGTTGAGTTGACAGAAGAATCCCCAAGAAATGTATCAGGAGAAAATTCTGGATGTGACTCTTCATCTCAGCAGAAAACAAGGCTTGTATCAGATGAAGTGTTAAGGGACCTTGAAAAGAAAGGAAAAGAGAATGGCACAAACAAAAGAGCACTGTCAGAATCACCAAACCTGGATGTTGTTGAAGCAGAGATATCTGAAAATGTTTCCAGAAAAAGAAAGCAGAGTTCTTCAGAAGACATGAAAGACAGTGGAAGGAAATTGCAAAAAGTTTTAGCTGGAGAAGCAGGTAGTATGATAGCCAGAGCTGTAAAGAAGGAAGGAGTCACCAGTTGTCCTGGTAGTGACACATTTAATTCAGATATCCTGTGCCTACGTTCCGATTTCAGATGTGCTGCTGATGATGCCATATTGAAAATTCACAAGGCAAATAAACATTCACAAGAGATGTCAGCTGCTGTTCCTGATAAATTATATTCTTCAGAAGAAATCAGTGTTGTCTGTACAGTTGGAAACATAGACAAAGATCCTAAAGGCAAAATGAGTGATCCGTGTTTACCTTCCTGCTCTGATAAGGAAAAACATAAACAAGAAAGCCTCTCTAAACCATCCAAAGAGCAAACACGCCCTCACTGTAGTTGCATAGGTGAGTGTAGTTCAACGTTGCATATGCATGTTAAGCAAGACCAGGAGAAATCAAAGATATTTTCTTGTGATCTTTGTGGTTTTCAGAGTGCTGAAGAGAGTCTCCTGAATTCTCATTTCCTTGGCAAGACTCACCTTCGACGCCAAAATCTTGCTGCACGGGGAGGATTTGTGCAGATATTGACAAAAAAATCCTTTAAAAACCAACAATCTACTGCAACCAAAGAGGGGAATGTCAGGGCAAAACCTGGGACCAATAAATTAAGGGCAAGAACTGCTGATGCAAAAGAATTAAGTGTTTGCACTGCACTGAAAGGCTCAAAAGTAAGCTTGTCCAAACAAAACGATGGCAGTGAACTTGTTGAAATGATACCATCTTCAAATATTCCTACTGAAAAAACAGATACTATGACAGAAGAAACATTGCTTGCTTCTGGAGCAGAGGGAAATGATGAAGTCCATACTAAAAAACTAGAAATAACAAGACCATCAGAAAATATCTTGAAGAAAATGGAATCCCTTCCAACTACCAAAAAGCTGGTTAACAGTTTACACAGGACAAGGAGATTTGATAAACTTAAACACAAAAGAAATGCTTTCTTGTTAAGGTCTCCATTTGGACAGAGTAGGTCTTCAAGATTAAAAAGGCAGGTTAAAAGAAGATACAGCTTGTTGGGTAATAATAAGAGACACAAATCTGGAACTCAGAGAGTATGTTTGAAGCCTATCTCCAGCACACAGCTTAAACATGATGAATCAAGCCTTATGTCACATATAGGACTAGAAACAGATGCTAAAAGTAATTGTAATACTTCTGCAGAAATACAAGATCTTACTGAATATAAGCCAAATACCCCTTCTTCTAGCACTGCAGATGCTAAAGATTCTGAAGTTAAACTTGCTGTTGATGATGGTGCTCTTCATACTTGCATGGATTGTGGTCATGTTTTTCATGATCAAGGAAGTTTGGAAACTCATGTTGCAAAGCTTCATACAAAAAGGATGCAGTTTCATTGTCAGATATGTAGCTATTCCTCTGGAGTCAGGGAAGACATGAAGCAACACTGTCAGGACAGTAAACACCGGATTGATGGTTGTAGCTTTAATTGTCAACTCTGTTCATTTAGCAGCTTTAATGTGGTCAGTCTTCAAAGCCATATGAGTGAAGTCCATAAGATGTCCCATGGTTGTCCAGTTTGCATTATTTTTTTTCAGTCAGAAGAAGAGCTGATAGATCATCAAAAACATGAGAAACATGATGGATCATTATTTCAGCAAGCTACTGCATTAAGTAACAGTGATCAAACCTTGCAAGTGGTACCTTACACTGACTCAGTATCAAACAGCAGCCAAAGTCTTGCAAAGGAAATGGAAGTGTCAATGCAAGCAAAAGCTCCAGACTCTTCCTTTATAAATCATAGAAATGAACTAAAGCATTCTGTCCTGAATAAAACCCAATTTCAATGTAAAAAGTGTTTTTATAAGACAAGATCTTCCACAGTTCTTACAAGGCACATAAAACTCCGACATGCACAAGAGTATCACTTCCTTTGCAAAGCATGTAATCTCTATTCTCTGAGTAAGGAAGGAATGGAGAAACATATCAAAAGAAGCAAGCATCTTGAAAATGCCAGGAAAAACAACATTGGACTACGTTTTGAAGAATGTATTGTAAAGGTTTGTGTTGGTGTTGGCGGCATTAAATCAGTTGTGGATACTTCCATTTCTGGGAGTGGAAACACAGAGTTGGATAAAGAAATTATACAGGTTTCATCCTCTTCTGTGGAAAACATATCAAGAAATAAAGAATTTGTTCCACTTGAGCAAAGGATTGGTGAAAATGAATTGGTTTTAGCTAATGCATCCAAAGGAGGGAAACCTAAAGGTACTATTTCTAGGACATGTACCCACTGTGGCCTTTTGGCTTCCAGTGTTACGAATTTGACTGTTCACATCAGGCGAAAGCATAGTCATCAGTACAGCTATTTGTGTAAGGTTTGCAATTACTACACTGTCACCAAAGGAGATATGGAACGTCACTGTGCAACCAAAAAACACAAAAGTCGTGTTGAAATAGAAGGATGTGGAAAACAGAACTCGGAGATCATCGTTAGCCCTGAAGGAGGTAATTTTGAATCGATGAGCAAGAAGATTAACAGCCCCTCGACTGCCTTGTCTGAACATGTTGAGGATGGTGGCCAGACAACAGATTTGGAAAATTCTGTCTTAGACAATCAGGAAGTTGAGCAAGGAAATTCTGAGCTCAAAGCTGCAAATGTCAGTAGGTTGCCAGACTTGCAACCTGGTAGCAATCCATTAAATATAAACCAACGCATGTTGCTGGAACCAGTGAGGGTTTCTCAAGACTGTGACCCAAGCCTCCAGAGAAGAGCCATCAGTGCAAACGACAACAAGTGTGTGCACTGCAGCTTCAGTGCTCATTCTGCTGCTTCCCTAGAGCTGCATGTGAAGCGAAAACATACAAAACAATTTGAATACTACTGCATGGCTTGTGACTACTATGCTGTTACTCGCAGAGAGATGATAAGGCATGCAGCAACAGAGAAACATAAAATTAGAAGAGAATCTTATGTTTGTTCTTCTGGGGAGGACGCAAATACAGCAAATACCACAAAAGAAGGTGCTGCTTTGCCTCAAGAAGAGCCACATCGCCGTGCAGGAGAATCAAAAACTATTTTAGGTGAAACAAAATGTGCCAGTGATGCATCAGAAGGTGATCATATGAGTAAAAGCTTAACTGAGTGCATTGCCTTAGATGAAAATACATCTCCAGGAATCTCTGAAGATGTCGGTTCCCAAAATGCTGTAGGAGGTGAACTTCATGAGGAGCCTAAAAATGGAGGAGAAAACCCTTTTTGTGGAGGAGTCCAGCAAACTCCTCAGAAAGATAGAATTGTTGAACTTGTCAAGGAAGTGCCAGTTAAAGAAACAGGTACTTGTGAGGTACAGAAAAGTAAGGATGGTCACGAGCTGCTCAACTCGCATGATGATTGCTCTGCAGAAAATCAAAACAGATCAAGTAACACAAACTTCAATTCAGAAAAAGGTGTGGAAAGCTTGGAAGAAAATTGTGAAAACCCAGAAGCAGAATGTAGAGACAAAGACAGTCTCAAAAAAAAATCACTGAAGAAAAATAACCCACTTAAGCTAAGTCTTCCAGAAACAAGCAGTGCAGTAGAGCAATCAAATTTTTCTGGAAACACTGGAGAAACAGTACAAAATATACATCGTTTAGATGGTAACAGAAGTTTCAGAGAGGATCCTACTGGGGAGGAGGAAGAAGCCCTTATGGAAGCACAACATGAAGCTGAAGTAACTATAAATAACACTGTTTGGGAGGCAGATGGCTCAACAGCTGAGGGCACGCAAGAAAGTAGTAATGAGGCTTTAGGAACAGTTATCAGTTCTGATGATAAAGGAAAGGCAGTGCAAAATATTGGCAAGTTTGATTCTTCTATAGTGAGGTTAAAAAGTCATCAAGATGGGGAGGCCACTGACCAGTCTTCAGAAGGACAGATGTCAGGGGCAGTGAAAGCTAGTGAGCTCACAGTGAAAGCAGACACTTCAACAAGTGGTGGGAAAAAGAAGAAGGCAGAAGGAATTTCCCTTGGGGAATCGACACGTATTCGCTGTGATGACTGTGGTTTTCTAGCAGATGGTTTGAGCGGACTAAATGTTCACATAGCCATGAAACATCCTTCAAAAGAAAAGCATTTTCATTGCTTACTCTGTGGAAAATCATTTTACACAGAAAGCAACCTTCACCAGCACTTGGCCAGTGCTGGGCACATGCGAAATGAGCAGGCGAGTGTGGAGGAGCTGCCCGAAGGAGGCGCAACCTTTAAGTGTTTGAAATGCACGGAGCCCTTCGATTCAGAGCAGAGCTTGTTTCTCCATATCAAAGAACAACATGAAGAGCTGCTGAGGGAAGTGAATAAATACATTGTTGAAGACACTGAGCAAATAAACAGGGAGAGGGAAGAGAACCAAGGCAATGTCTGCAAGTATTGTGGGAAGATGTGTAGAAGTAGCAATTCCATGGCCTTCCTAGCTCACATCCGTACCCACACAGGTATGGAAATGCTGTCGTTGCAAGTGGTCTCTTTCAAACAGTGATTTATACCATTGGTCTTTTTCTGCTTGTTAAATTATTTACTATTTCTTATGAACTGGCATTTGTATCACCTGATGAGCCTCTGATGAAATACAAAATTTCCTAAAACGGTATGAAAATACAGTGATCAAAGGGCAGAAAATGTAAAAACATTTCAAGTACAGTCGCCCTTCTGCTTTTTGTTCATATAGAGAGATTTTCTTCCTTTTTATCTAAACTGTAACCATTGAGTGGTTCTTAAATTTATATAATGAAGCAGTGATAGTTGGAGAGAACAATTAGCTGTTCTTTCTAACTTTCTCTTCCATGCAGTTGTTTAATATCCAAATTGTTTATTTCATTTCAATTAAGTGAAACTTTCAGCATTACACAGTGCTTCAGAATAAGCATTTGATATTACGTCATTCCTAAATAAATACCAATAAGAAGCAACAAGAGGTTTTTTTAGAAATAAGTTATAAGGATTGGAATTGGTCAGCCTTTTTGGAAGGTTGTATGCAGTGGTGATGTGTTGCACAGGTATGTAGCATCTGATTTAGTTTCTGTGCTGATCACACTTTCAATTTATTTTTATGTTTAATTTTAAGTGGAAAATTTAAAAACATTTCTGTAGAAAAATGCATAAGCTGCAGTTCTAAATTTATGTAAAAATTCACTGTGATGTTTCTATAAACCTGCCATACATTCTTTATTTTAAATAGACAGCTTTTCTAAATCACTGAGCTCTGCTTAGACAAGTGGTGTCTCCATGGTTGAATTTATGAGTGGATTTGAATAATAAATTCACATTTCAATGAACATATTTTCATTAAAACTGTAAGGTTTATTTTACTGTACTTTTAAATAATGGCTTATTATGGAAGCTATAGTTTAAATTCATGCAGTATTTGAAACTTAGTGCATGGTTACAAGGAAGAGAACAAAAAGGTAAGAAAAAAGAAGCATAAAAGAATGGTAATTCCTGGCATAATCCTAAAATAGTTTTGTAACGTTTTTTATGAAAAGGCAAGGGCGTGACTGGACAGCAAATCCTAAAAATTAATCTTGGGGAAGACGGACATTGTATTTCAGACCTTTCAAAGTATTTTACTGTAACTGCGGTATTCATGTATACCAATAACTCACATACTTAATACTTTCAGCATTACTTCTGTCCTGTCAATAACGTAGTTATCTGTATTGCTTCAGCTAATATCCAACTTGGAATGCAGTGTTAAGTCTTTAGAGGGATGCTCATGTTCACATGGTCAGAACAGCTGTATAAGCCCTTAATATGCCCTCTTACGGTAGATAAAACTGAATAAAACTAAGGGGGAGGATGCTAATGGAGCTCTCTTTAGAATTCTTTATGCAACTGTCTGGTCAAGACATGTTGCTTATAATTGATGTGTCCATTACTTGAATTCTCTTGTAATTATAGTCAATAAGTCTTGTAAATGTGTTAAAGCTCACTAAAAGCATACAAATTCAAGAACAGAGTAAGGCTAATAATTTAAAATAATCAATGTAGGCATTTCAGCACTTAATTTCCCTTGTGTGTTGATAGCTGATCATTCTTAATCCATTAAGATTTATTTAGTCGTTTACAATGCAAAATAGGTTTGCACTGGTCACTTGTGCCATTTGAAAATGTCCACCAGGTTAAGTGCAGAATGTAGTCCATTAGTCTTCCTTGACTATATGTATTAATTGCATTTAAAATCAAGTTAATGTGGATGTGAAAGTGAGGTAACTATCAATATATGACAAAGCAACCCTACTTACATAAGTTACATCATTGATTGTAACATTTAGTAAAAGTTAGTGTACTTTTTAACATCTTGTGTGTAGGTCTTATCATGGAGTACATTTTTATTGTGCTTTTGGATAGCACTAAATATGCAAAGCAGTAAAAGAATAAATTTAATTTTGCAAGTAATTTTTTGGTGCAGAGGTATAGAAGAGTTACAGAACAGTGTTTTATATGCCCTCTTTCTCACTTCAACTTTAAATGAAATGTTTTCTAATGCTTTGCTTATTCACATAAATAGTAATGTGGACACTTTTATTAATAGTTAATGGGAAGAAGGCTTTCTCTTCCAATCTGTATTTTCATATTTGTGGTCTTCTTCTTATAGAACATTTTCTTCCCATCTGTATCACAATGGATGCAGTTTAATAACAAACATATATATTTAGGTTATTGGGAGTGGTGGCAGAGGGAAATGACCTACTGCACCCACTGTATGAACACTTCTTGTAACATTGGTGAGGCAAAGTGCAGCATTGCCAGCTTCTCACCTGTCCCAGGGTAACAACAGGTACATAAGAGCACAGCCACACATTTTCCCTTTTATTGTTCTGATAATCTGCTTTTAAAACAGTCTTTCATCAGCATCTGGATGTTCATAAATATGTTTATTTACATGTGTATGTATGTATAACCATCACCAGCTCATTTTCTTTCTTTAATTGAGTAATCAGTGATGATTTGGGGTGACGGAGGGAAGGGAAGGGAAAGTTGTAGAAAGATACAACTAATAATTTCCATTAATAGAAAAATAATGTTTCAAAATACCGTTAAATAATGTAGGAGATTTTCACATTGCAAATGAAAAGGAAGCTTTGCTAGAGAGGACCTAACAAATAAGTCCATCACATGTTGACAAGTGAAAATGAGGAAGTGTAAGGAAAATAAAAGGAGTAGTAGAGGTGGAAGACTTTTTAGTTTGCAATTGATGGAGGTCCTGTAAACTTAATTAACAATCAACATCTGAGGAAAAATCACCTTCAACCACATCATCTTTGTTTCTTTTCTCATCAGATTTCTCAGTTAATGGCAGTTGTATGCAAGTAAGTTGTATTATTCCCCATGTCCTAAGCATAGGAGGAAATGGTATAATGACATTTCATGAGGCTCTGGTCACTCTGTATTGAGCCTGAGCTAGGAACACAGCTATGCTTACAGGTGCAGGTGATGTTGTCTTTGGCTGGTCTAAAGCTGAGACAGTGAATTTTTTCATACAGCTTTGGGTCTGTATTGTCCTAATGTAAAGCAATTCGAATCTTTTTTTTACAAAACAGTAGAATGGTTTGTGTCTGCCTGATCTGAGCTCTTATGTTTAGTCTTATTTTCATTTTAATGTGGTGGTGGTGTTTTTTGTTTGTTGTTGTGTTTTTGTTTTGTTTGTTGCTGGTTTGGCTTTCCCCCAACTGTTGAAAGCCTTGTTGTTTCCTGCTACCATCAGAAAATGTACATTTGTTTTTCATGCCATAATTTGTGGGTAAAGTAGTTTGGTGGTATTTTTGGCTGCTTTTGTTTTTTTGAGTAATTTGGTTGAAAAGATGACACAGTGAAAGTATTTTTCTCTTTTTTCCTGAGAACTAAAAGCCAGATGTGAGTCCAGTAGTATCACAGTTTAAAACAGCATAAGAGAACCACTGAAGTTGGTGATAAGTATGGCTAAGAAATGGGTAAATGCTTTACATTGTTTCAGACAGCTTTATGGCAAATACAGGGGTTTTTTTTTCCCACCAATTTAATTCTTAGTCTAATGTCTTCATTTCTAGTATAAAATGTTGGCTTATTCCATCCAAGAACCTACTGGAACAAATTTGGCACCAGCAACCTAAAAGGGAGATACACTGCTTTTGTTTCAGGTGATAAGTACTGACTGGAGCCTGCCAGTGCTTGAATTTTCATGGAGTTTAAATGGAGATGTTAACAGATATTCAGCTCTGGATCCGAGAAAAAAATCAAAACCCCTCAAGGCCTCAGTGATTTTTGGATGAGAGCAGTCAACAGAATAATACATTTCTGTATTGTCAGCACACTGTAGTCAGGATTGGTCTGAACTCGAGTTCTTCACAAAGGAGTCATGTAAATGGAAAACAGCAAAGGTCTTGTATGGAAGCCCTGTGGGACACCTGCAGTAACAGAACGAGGAATGAATTTACAATTTAATCAGTAGGAGAGAAACTAAGGGAACACAGGATAGAATCCACTTGGTATTTGAATTATCTGAAAAAAAAGAGCAGTATAAACACCAATAGATTTTTTAAAAAGTCCTCTTCAACTCTGGCCTTGTTATTAATTGTCCAACTAAAGATCATAAGTTAAAACGTCAAGACTTAGTAGTCTTTCAATGCAAAGATAGGGGTTTTCTTTTTGCACTGGTCTCTTTGTAGAATGCAGTGTTGATTTGAAATGCCACCAAATTAATGATTAATTCAGTTTTATCAGGATCATTTAAATAAGCTGGGTTTTTTTCAGTGTGATGGATAGAATGTGATTGCTGTGAGCGGCAGTCTGAACCTGCTTTTGACATTTAAACATATAAAGCTGACTAGATATAACCATTGAGGTGCTAAATATATTTTACATCTACTTCCAACAGTAGAAATGGAAGTATTAAGAGATCTGGCTTCATTGTCATTGAACTGTGAAATATTCAACCTTGTCTGCCCATGCTTAGTACTGTTGACTTTTTTATTTCAGTTAGAAGATTAAAATTAAATGCTTCATTTTTCGTTAGCTTTTGGGAATTAAATTGAAATTTAAGACTCTAAAAATTTTTACTAAGATCCTCAATTTCACCAGTGGATTCTTGGAAGATATTCTCTTTTCAAGGGCAAAACAAAAAGGTTCATTGATCAAGTATGATATAGTGCAACATTTTTCTTATCAGAGCTCTTTATGTGTATTTATTAAAGATCCCATATTTCATATTATGCTTAACTGTATTGGAAGAAGTACTTCACAAAACATATACCAAACATAATATGGAGACTCTGTGACCATATTGTACTTACTTTTAACTGCAATTCTATGATTTTGATTTATTGATTTTTTAGTGGTCAGAAAATGGGAAAGTGCTTCTAGAATTATGTTGCTGCATAATAACCTGAGGACTGACATGTGCCCAATTTAACTACGTCAGTCAAAAAGATAGTTTTTCCATCTCGAGAGATCATCACCATTAATTAAGATAGACAAATAATTTGACTTTTTGCTGAACTGATGTGATACAAGAAATAGGCTGATACTTTTTCCTTGGAGAAATAATTTCAGGGTTCTTTGGTCTGCAGCAGACATTTAATATTAAAGTTTGTTCTTGAAATAAATAATAGCCAAAATGTCAATACTTCTGGTTTGCAGAATAATCATAAATTCTTGACCATAAAACAGTCATAAAGGCATAATATTTTATCCACTGTATATTCATACATTGCATGCCATTACAATAGCTAGGTGATGAATCATTTGCTCTGTGTGACAGAACAAATCTGAAATACCAATGCTAATGTGAAATCTATTCAAAGTTGGAAGACTTGTAATATTACTTTACTTTAAAGATATTTGCTGAAAAAACAAGTACATTTTGCAGTTTAAACCAATACCAAGCCACTTGAAGACCATTACCTGAGTTTCAGCATTTGGCAAAGGGGAAAGGTGTAGAACAACTTTTGCCATCTTGTTGAAGTGTTATCTACCTACTAGATTTTCTTCTCATTTTAATATAATTTGTGAGTTTGTTAATGATAAGAAAAAAGGCCAGATTAAAAGTTAAGAGAGTATTTTCTGTGATCTTGAACTTGAGGAAACTTTAATGAGTAATGTATAGCATGTACTGTCCGTGTCTTGGGAGTTATAAATTTATGTACAAGATACTTTTTTTATTAAGCAAAAATCTCAAGCGGGTTAAATGTGGAATATGTTTTTAGAAGGTTATTTTTCCTCAGAAATTTTTATTTCTTTAACCGTGGGTGATATTTTATTCTAATTCAACTCATATCTTATGCTAAATTTTACTTAGGATCAAAGCCATTCAAGTGCAAGATATGCCACTTTGCAACAGCTCAGCTTGGAGATGCCAGAAACCATGTCAAGAGGCACCTTGGGATGAGGGAATACAAGTGTCATGTCTGTGGGTGAGTAAATTGAAACAGTCTCCACCATGGGTAACCAGGAGAAGAGCGCAGAATATGCATTGTTTCAGAATTGAAAACCGTGATGTGAGCAAGAGTGGCTAAAATTATGCATGCATATCCTCCTTTCCATTGTTATGGTAAATTCCTTAAATACAGTTATGACATTCTTTCCCCACTTCTAATCCTGCACTGAAGATGAGCAATTTTATGGGCTACAAGGTCAATTTGAACCTGTAATCTGTAAATTGACTAAATTATAGGATGTTCATTCACATTGCCAGGGAGAACTGTAAATTCCATTTAAAGACATAAAAAATATATAATATAGACTTTACTGTGTGGGGTTTTTTCTTTTGCTATACTGTTATAATTTTAGTACCATTAACAGATTTCTGGACTCCATTAGGGTTTTCATTCTTCATGAAAACAAAACAGAAGACAGATTTTTCAAACAAACGGATCTAAAATATTGCAGACATAAGACTTTTAAAATAAATTGAAGTCTTTTATGTGTTCTTGTACTCCTGTTTGTTACCCAAAAAATCTTGTTTTTCTTTTTACAATCGTTATTTCCTCAGAAGGATCGTTCATAATGTTTAATTGTCCTTCAAATGTGTTGCATTTAATAGGAGGCATTGAGACTCCTTAATGCAAAACTAATTAATTTAGCAGAAATGTTTAAAAGGTTTTAAAATGCCATGGCATATATGGTACATCATAGGACATTCAAAGTTGGATTTTAATACCCTAGTTCTGATTAAAAATATATTTTAATGTTATTATGCTGAAGAAATTAACTAATATATGCATCATATAAAAACATTTTACTCAAACGTACGTAACCTGCTGTAGCAGCCTTATGGCTAATGTGTAGAAGAGCACAGGTTCAATTAGATGGTGCAGTGCATGCATGCATGGTGTGGTGTGATGTTGGGGATAATATTCAGCAGGAGGAGGTTTTTCAGCCTTAGCATACCAATCTACTGCAGGACAAAGTGAGTTACACATTTTAGAAGACAAGTGAATCTTCAGCTGAAGACGCAGCTGAGTGATTTTCACTGATTCATCTCTCTGTTTTTCAAATAATTTTGCATACAGCATTATGAGATACTTCGGATGGGTTTACTCACTTAAGAAAATTAATTGCTGACTTCTTGAAACAGGAAATAAAAATGTATGAGCCCAGTTCTTAAGTCCACTGTATATCAGTAGTAGAATAACTTGTGCTACTCCTTATTTTGAAGCATGGTTAAAATGGACATTGTAGGGTATCTTATATTGTTTTACGTATCTTATTTGTTGTCTCTGCTTTATGAATTGCAAAGAATTTTACATGGAAGATAGTTAAATACTACAGATCCACAGAAGTGTTTAGCAAAGGCTAAACTCTCTTCTTTAGAAGTTGTTCATAAACCTGACATTGGTTGTTCATTCAATTCCCTTTTAACTTAAACTGAAAAAAATCATCATATTATTTAACTATTTCATTGTGAGAGGAAAAGTAAAAAAAAAATCCAAACCAGCTAATATGATATCTTTTATAAAAAAAAAAAAAGGCAATTAACATTAGTAGGATTTGGCATAGTACCTCATTTTTTCAAAAAGTCGTTCTATCACTTCAGGATTGACATGTCTGACAGAACCTGTCTCAGAAATTGCACAACTCTCTGTTGGGATTCACAACAGTTATGCAAGAGAGAGAACAAAACATGTATGAATGATTTAAACTTTGGATTGAAATGGTAGTCACTTTCCTAAGCTGACAGCTTACTCTGTATTGCTTACGTGTCATACCTGGTAGCCAAGCAAGTACTTATTTTCCATTTTTGTGTATTGTTAATTTTCATCAACATGGACCTGTGATATTTAGATATGGCAAAACAACCGGCTGAAGAGACATACGCCACAATACCCCATGCTTAAAAATATCTGATTTATATCCCTGTTTAAATAATCATCACATTTCATTTAATGTACATCAAAAATGTATTTTCACAATCATATAATAACACAGAATTAATTGAGAAAGACATTTTTGCACTGTAGCTAACAGTCCTGAAGAGCTCAGCAGGATCTGAAGGAGGAATAACCGGAGCAGTTTGAAGCACAGTCCATATAATGAATATGCCATCTTATATGTGGAAGAGGAGGAAAAAAGTGTTAATAGCCTGTGCTGTATTTGTGCTCTTTTAATTGAAACGACTGGGTAACGTGCTGGCTAAAAAAATAAAGTAACAATATAAAAAAATAAAATTGCTAGGATTGGCTATCGGATTAGTGGCACTATAGAGCATTGGTACATTAACACCACTGACAATGTCAATTCATTATCATTGATGGCTAAATAATCTTAGAAATGCTCAGTGGACCTATTAGTTCCTGAACATAAGCAGCTCATGCTGCATTTCTTCATTAGCTTTAATTGCTATAAATTTTACCTTTTTAAAAATCATGCTTTAAAAGGTGAAGTGATCTTTCAGGAACATTAACTCTGTAATTTTGTCACAAACAGAAGGTCCTGCACTATGTTTTCTTTTCTACAGTAGTTAATATTCTATCCTCTGACTTTTAGATTCTCAGTAATAAGCCCTCTGCTAGTTGTGAGGATAAATTGTGTTTCAAAAGCTTTTGAATCTGCTTGGACACTTTTTAAAGGTGAAATGTCAGTGCAACATCATGATGTGGTCTCAAAATACCACCTTTCTTAAAGAAAAATTATTTCTAAATTTTAATCTTAAAAAAAAGGCAAAAAGCATATTTCTGCTGTTGTTTTAGGAGCTGTTTGCCGTGTCTCAGTTTTCCAAATGATCCTCATATTTACATGCTACAACGTACACAACATATAATTCAGCTAGTTGTTGAAAAAGGCAGTAATTTTGCTGTGTTGTTTTATTTTTTTTTAATTGAAGTTCAGGGTTGTTTTTTCTTCAGCTGCACTGCAGAAACTACATGACACAGAAATTGGACACTGCTAATGTTTTAACATTCGGAATAAACCGTCTGCTACTCATTGCCTTATCGCAGATGTGTGTTAATTGTTTTCTTTTCCATACCCATGGCTGTAAAATATATCCCATTATTTCAGAGGTAATGTCTATTTTCTGTGGGTAGCAAAGTGCTTCATACTTGAATTTCATTTTTGGAAGTCTGACTCTGAAATTGGCTGATAACCCTGGGTTAGGTGAGCAAATCTTGGTTGCCCAGCATTTAAAATTTTTGTTTCATTTGCCTGGTGAAATGCTGTGAAAAGGCTTATCGTGCACTTCTCAAATTTTATCCCTTAGGTAGGACATGAAAAATGCATTGTTCTGAAACTGAGATTTTGAACAGAATTTATAGGCAATGTTTGATTTAAAAATATGTCTATTATTCCTTTGCCTTTTTCTTGCTTTTGCTTTTAGAAACAGAATTTTGGGGTATGTAGTTACATATTTCAAGTAAAAGTGGCTGCTTCCTTTTTTTTTCTCTCTCTTTTATGACCACTTAAAAATTTATTGAAGAAGATGGATATAAGGTAGGTTTGAATTGTTAGGAAAATTTTTGGTATTTAAAACATGCACATAAACATTTTTTGCTATCTTCCTACAAATTGAAAGGGCATTTGTAGCAATGTCTTTATTATGTTTAGCGCACATTTAATATATAGTAGTCAAGTGTTTTGAGAACAAAAGTAAGCCTTTGTAGACACAAAGGAGTTAGGAGAGGGGTCAAAAAGATTGGATTTTTTTCTGTATTTTGCTGGAGTAGTTATATCTTGTAGTTTTTGGATGTGGTATTTTGGTTATTGTTTTTGGCTTTCATTTTGTTGGGTTTTTTTTGTTTTTTTTTTTCCCTCTTTCTTTGTTTTGGTCTTTTGGTGGCTGGAGGTATTAATCCCTAATTACTTTCTGCTCCTTAGTTCTCCATTTGCTTTGAAACTCCTTTTCTCAATTAATTCTGGAGATATCATAAGATGTTCTGATAAATAAGTGTTTTGCTAAATTCGGTTGTGTTTCAAAGCCTCATATAAATAAGCTTTGGTGTCCCAAGAATGGAATTAACCTCACTTCTGCTGCTGTTGTAAATGGTAAGAGTAATTCAGAGATGTGCATAAAGTTCTGTATTTTAATGACACTGGTTGCTTGGAGAATGTCTTAACAAAACTGCTCACCTGTATTGAGCATAATGACTGGTAGATCTTTGTTCTTGATAGATTAGGATGTGCTTTGACCAGCTGCATCAAAGAAACTTGGCTGTACTCCTGTGTGTTGTGTGCTGAAAAATCTTTTAGGTTTTCAGATTTTTTAACTGATTACTATTTATTTCAGGCTACTTCTAGCGAAAGGCTCCTCTTAAGATTGCTTTTAGCAAGCAAAAAAGACTTATTCATAAATTTATTGGTGGGAGCAGGAAAAACATTATATTTTTAAGGATGCCTTAATGTACTGTAATGTAAATGAATTATTTATACTTGTGCAATTTGGGAAATCTTAAATAGAAAGTTGCTACTCTAGTAAAACTATTTTTGTGTGGTATTACCTAGTTTTTGTGCATTAGAAGGGATCTCTGTGTAGATGATTATAATGTCACTTTCTGACCTTTGCAGCTTGAATAATTGTAAATCATTGCTTCATAACGTGTCAGAGAATGTCTGTACTAGGGAATTAAATGGCAGAATATAATAGACCAAATTATTGCCTGTCATGTTTTCAACAACACAGTTAGTATTTGAGTTACACTTAATCATTACGTGCATTAGCAACTTCATTGGAATCCAGCTTCAGGCTGAGCATGAAATACATTACATTATTTAAACCTCTAATGGTAGAAGTCATTTATTTGTGTTGAAGTGTACAACATGCAGAGTTTCATAAAGCAAGGAACACTTGAGAGCTTAATTTATCCAAATCAAAGTCTAAATGCAGATAAACACAAGTGGCAAAAATTAGTAATTTTTATAGTCTGGAAATATTTAAAAATACATGGTTGTGGGTAATTGTAGGCAGCAGGAATAAATGAAAATCACTATTTTTAGTCAGCTCTGAGAATTAAAACTGTTTTATATCTAAATAATCAAATGCATCATGAAATTGCATTTTTGAACGAACAATTAATTATACACATCATATCTACAGATGTGTCCAAACAAAAAATATATGTTTGGTGCAGCTGTTCAGATCAGAGATAATTGCATGTGAAGTGAATGTTCCAGATCCAGCTATTCTTAGTTTCTCTATCTGCATTTTGCCATTTGGTCCTATCATATACTTGTGTCCATGTTTACTTTAGTGAAGAAAAATGAGGTGAACCTACATAACAGCTTTCCAAACTTGCATATGCTTCTAAAAAAATTAACAAGAAAATGCTAGAAAAATATACAAAGTTAAATAACATCTTGCCATTTTTTGTTCAGTTATCTTATAATTCTGTTAGATTTACAAACCTGACCTTCAGTACATAGTCTCTCTTTTTACTATTTAAGAAAACTACTTGAAGTAGAAGCAATTTACTTCTATTCAGAAAAGCTCCCAGCACCTTTAAATAACTAGTACAGATCCCAGGATGTGTTGTGCAAGACCATCCTGGCCTGGAAGTCTGCCGTGGAGTTGGCTGGTGGGAGATGCCTGTACAGGCAGTAGAAGGACTCTTCTCTTTGAGAATGCTCTAAAAATTGATACAGAAAAGTCAAGACCAACTTTCCCCCTTAATAAAATGGGTTTTTAACAATTTGTGTACTAAATGGGATTATAATAATGATTTAGTTGTGCTTGATGAAGAGATGAGGTACATAAGGGGCATACTTAAGTTGGTATTTGGAGACAGTGATTCAGATGAATATCCCAGCTGCATAGAGTCCCCCAGTTCAAGGCACTTCCAAATGGCAGCTATCAAGATGCACAGAGGTGTGGCGCCCGTTACTGCTGCTTTTACAGACATGCACTTTTAATGCTTTACTTTACTGATTGCTTTGATGTCCAAGATGTGCACTTCTGCTAGGCCATAGAAACCTCACTCTGAACACATCTTCTGGCCATGCAGGGCGGGTCTGAGCCCTTTCTGAGGGTGCAGGCGTTGTGACTAATGGGAAATAGTCTGATGGTGCAAAAATTGGCATTTAACACATAGTGCTAAGGCAAGCAGCAGTCCTAAAATACAGTATCCCAGCTGAAAAAGGGACTTCTGTCTTATCATGATGGTTTAGAAAGACTGGCCCAAAGGTTGAGAAAAATACTGTTTAAAAATTGCCATCTGTTGGCAGAAGGAGGTGGCAAAAAAGTGAACTGTGTTTTGGTGACCATGAGAAGAAAGGGGATGACAGTTGTTGGTGTGGGTGGTTGGTAGTAACAGGGAGAGAGGTTTGCTTGATTAAATTGTGGATGGGTTATTTTGTCAGTAGGCTGAAGTAGCATGGTTTGGATTTATATCCAGGATTCAGAAACCTTGCATTTGTTTCATTTTTTGGTTTAATAATTTGTGCGTAGGAATTGCATCAAGGTCCTAATTCAGCTGTGATTTTCCTTGCTGCTTTTAATAACATTACTTTGAAATTTAGAGGAAAAATGTGACCCTAATTTTTATCAATCAATATCCCTTCCCTAGTACTACAGGGTTTTGGTAAGAGATTCGGGATGTTACCCAGAAAGGGACAAAGTAGACTCTGATTTATGTTTTATATCTTTAACTGTAAGTTGTTGGAATGTCCTCAGTTTTAACCAAATTTAATCTATAAGAACTGACTGCTGAATCAGTCTGTTGAGGCATCTTGGATTTTTTTTGTGTCCAATTTTACCTGCCTCAAATATATTACTGTAACATAGCTTCTTCAGTGATTACTGCTCAACTCACTGGAACACCCCAGAACCTCAGACGATGCAGTCTGCAGTGCATCCACATCTTCTTTCACATTTAAATGATCTGTTTGAAAACAGACTTAACTTTGTTTTTCCTTCCAGTGATTTTTCCTCCTGTTTGCACTGTAATGACTGGAAATTGGTTTGCTGGGTTTAGTACAAGCAGAATGAAGCCGATAGATTTTAAGCACTTCAGGGCAATTAATCTTACTTTCTGTGTTTATTACAACCCTGGGCACCTTCTCGAGACTCAGCGATTAGTTTACTAGGGT
>VXAC01005541.1:1238826-1330507 GCA_013399225.1 Rhipidura dahli | reverse complement strand
GGGACAGGGATGTGCGGTGATCCCGCTGCGGCCGGCAGAGGGCAGCGCCGGCCCGGGTGCCGCGGGAGCCGCGGGCCCGGCTGCCCCAGCCCGGCTGCTCCAGCCCGGCTGCTCCAGCCCGGCTGCCCCGCGCTGCCCCGCACTGCCCCGCACTGCCCGGGCACACGGTCTGACCCTGCCGCGGGAACTGCAGCGGAAACGGGACCCGAGAACCCTCCGTGCTTCTCGGGAAGCACAGGCAGAGCCCGCCGCGGTGCGTTTCCAGCGCCTCGCTCTTCACTCGTGCGGTTTCCTCGCCGTGTAACTCATCGGTTCTTCACTTATAGAATATGATAGGTGTTCATTACTGATAATTAGAGTGTTTGGAATCAATTTGTGCTTGTTTTCCAAATCAGTCCTCCAAGCGCTGGAGTGAAAATAATTGCTGAAAACAAAAGTAGTTAGCTCCAAGCATTGGGAGTGATTTGGTTAGAGGAGCAAAAAACTTGGAAGGATTTGGGGTGGAAAAGATAAGGCGAGTGACCTCCCTTTTAAAGTATGAGATGTAGCTGATACTGCAGCGGATCAGGTTTTATTGGACTTCGTTTGTTGGGAAGCCTGTACACACAGTTGTATAAAAGATGAATAGAATCTCACGCAAGCGACCTCGCTGCGGTGGCTCAGCACATTATTGTTCCAGCTTGTTGAGCCTTATAGAGCGGGAAGGGGATCGAGGAAGGGATTTGAATAACATTGCGGTTCAGAAAGAGATTCATAATTTTAGTATAATCAGCATGTTGGTTTGCCTCGTAGTGACAGGTTGAGTTTATTTCCAAGAGACTGTTCTGTGAAATAGGCCATTAAAAGCCCTACGCAGGGAATGGCTGTGTAGTTTCCGTAAGACTTGTGGTCCTATATCTATCTGTCCATCCTCCTCTTCTTTGGATGGTGTGTGGATGCCATGACTGCAGTAATTGTCACGTGTTAATTCACTGTAATTTAATGAATTAAACCAGGTTTTATGGATTCCTGTATTACACATAAAAACGACAGTTGATTATGTTTAAGTGGTCGTAGAGTGGCACAAACTTGTCTTTTAAAATTATGTAGAAAAAGCAGACTTTTCAAAATGCCAGTAAAACTGCAGAATGCTTTGACAGTATTTTGGTTTCATCAATGGGCATGGTGCAATTGACTTGGGTAGCATCAGATTTTCACCCTCCAAATTTATGATAGTCAGTAAAAAATAAAGGTAATTTTAAATGCTGTTGCTGTCTATATGCAGTTATTTTCTTTAGCAGGTTTTGAAAATTTGTGAGAAATGGTCAATTGTTTGACATTCAATGTTGTTTGTTCAGCAGCCTTTTGTATTTCAGGCATATCTTTTAATATTGAACCTTAACAAGAAGGGCAGTGTTTTCCACACAGTGCTATACAGACTGGATGAACTGTCATATCATTTATTGATTCCATAGCCAGTTATCTCACTGAGATGTCTTTTATAAAAACTGCTGATAGTGATTTGGGAGAAGGAGGGGAAAAAATAAAAGAAAAGGCTTTTCTACCTAGTAGTATAGTGTCTGAAATGCTATAGGGAAATGTTCATGCCTCTGCAGAACTGCAGTTATTTATCATTGCTGTATCTTAAACTTATGCCTTGCATTGACCTGATTTGGGGATTTTGTTAGGTGCTTTTGACAGGGTTTTGAGTGGGTTTTTTTTTTTGCATTTTTAAATTTTTTTTTTAACAATTCATTGAATAGTAACATACATTACAAGAAATTTTGAATTTATATCACCAACAGATTCAGAATAGTTTTATCTACATAGGGTTGAATCCAGCAATCAATGCATTTGATTTTTACTGTAATTTCTAAAACCTTCAGGTCTTGATGTTCTGGTCATTTCGGGAGAGCTGCAAGAAAAGTTGTGCTGAAAAGTAACTGAGTACACTCCCGTAACAGTGAGGAGTTCAGGGCTGAATTTTTCTGGTTTGTTTCTTTCTTGTTCTTTTTTTCTCAGCTTCTGATGACGATACATGGTTGGTTTATGCTTTGAACCATGAGTATGTTTATCCTTTTTGAGACTTAATGGTGATGGTTAAAGATGTTATTTCCCCATCTGCTCACTACCAATTCTGCCTGGTGGGATAGTTTTTAGAAATTTCTCCCCATTTGCTGCAGAAAAATAGTTTTGTCAAAGAGAACCCATCAATGCAAAGAGTTTAATGTGTCTGAATTTGCTGAGTATAAGTTTTACTGTATATAAGTATGTATGTTTATACCTTAACTAATTAATTTTATTAATGGGTTTTTGTAAGTGACTTGCCAAGATGTCGTTTCCCATTTAAAATTGTTTAGTTGCATTTCACTGTATTAGACAGTACTTTGTGATTCTTTTTTTGTAATTATTGAATGCTGCTGATGTTCTCAGGCCACAATGAATTTTTTGAGAAGGACAGTCAATTTTTTGCACTTGGCATTACTAGTCTGTCAGTAATACAGTGGACAAGATCTTCAAATATATTTGTGAAATTTCAGGCACAGTTGCGGAGATCTTTGCATCCTTCTGACTGTAAAGATCTGCTGACTTGTTCTGTGTAATAATTTTTGCTTTATACTGGCTGGCCTCCTTTGAGCCATAGAGTCTGAGCTGTATAGGGGTTAATCATGGCATAAGGATTTTCTAGTCACTCTCCCATTTTGTAGGGCATACTCTGTACATGTGTTTGTTGTGTATGTGTACATTCTGTGTTGTTCTTTGAATGCTGTCAGTATCCTCCACTTCTCTTCCCAGCTGTACTTGACCCCTTCTTCAGTAAAAAGTTCCAAAAGCACTACATAAGGTTAAAAATATAGACCATTATGCTTCCAAGCTTCTTAGATTACCCTTCTTCTATACTGATTAAACACTGTACCTTATTTTGATGGGCTAGTTTTACTCAAGGCAGGCATTAAATCTTAAGAAATCTCTCATGTCTGTTTTAGGGCCCGAATGCAACAGAAAATGTATTTCTGCTGCATTTATATATAACACGGACTGAGTGCCTTAGGACACTTGAATTACCTGGAAGAGAGTCTGATGTTGCTTTTATAGGGCCAAAATGCCTAGAGGACAGAGGGAAATGTTTACTGATAGTGTAGCCTGTGAGTCCCCTCATAATGACAATTAAATTGGCCAAAAACTGCATTAAGAGTGGGACAACAGGGTCATCTTGTGCCTGGTTTCTCCTTTCCCCACTCAACAGTTTTATCAGCATCTTTATATCAGATGACATATCTGGATCCCTTCAGCTTGGCACTGAGTTGCCGTCCTTGGGCCCTGCACTACTCACAGTGAACATACTCTGAGTTGTGATGAGAACATACCCTAAGTGTGTTATAAGCATCTCATGGCATCCTGTATGTATGTTATGAGGACATGTAAGATGTTATTGCAGGCATGATGATGAGTCTTGGAGATACAAGGACCCATCACCATGATGCCTGTCCATGAAACTCTGGAAGAAGTGGACATAACTTTCCCACTCAGTCCCTTCCTCTGAGCCCAAGAGAAGACCTTGCTCAGTCTTCCAAGAGTTACCTCTAACAAAAGCTATTATTTTTTTCTGCAGGTTGTTTTCCCTCCATAATGGGTTTGGATTTTACTACAGGTACCTCCTATCCCTTCAACATGCATTCCTTTCCTGATAGGATTTGAGATGTCTTAGAAGATGTACTTAAAAGCTGAACATAGGTTGAATTAATTCCCCTTGGAATATTAATCCTTATCTCATGAGAGTTAGATGTAACCAGAGTTCCTTTACTCAGAATATTGCCATAAGTATTGGGATAAGCTCTCATGTTTCAGAAGAGCAGCAGACTTTGGCATGGGTTGATCTTTTCTCTTTTTTTTTGCTTTTAAAATAAAGCTAAGCTTATAAGTACTATGTTACATGTTGATGGTGATTAATGAAACACTGTCCTATAATAATAATAATAATAATAGTAATAATGTTGTGCTGAAGTTATTTAATTTGTTTTAAAATTAATATTCAAAAAGTAGTTCCTCATTTCACCTGAAAAATTTGCTATTACATGCTTTTGGAAATGTAAACTCAGCGATTGTAAGAAAAGATTTCACCATTTATAGCAAACAATCTATGCATTTCTATTGTAAGTATTGCATTTTTTTTAAAATGTGCTTGCCAGATGAGTGAGTGTATTTTTGACATTGTTTAGCCTGCACTGGCTTGGAGAGGTATTCCTTTTCCAGTATTAATAGCATCTAACACGGTTCATTTTTCTGGCATATACTAGAGCATTCAGAACAAACTGAATTCCTGGGGAGGAACATTGTCTTAAACATTTGCTTTATCTGTTCATTCCAGTAGATGGCTACAGTTCACTACCAAATTGTGGCTATAATAGATTTTTTACAGTAAGTAAATCAGAAGATGAAGGTTGAATTACTATAAATGAGTTGACCTCTACATTTTTCTTATTTCATGTGTTTAGTCATGCACTATTCACTATTTTTCTATGTACACCTTTTTCAAACTGCAGGAAAATGTTATAATATTTTTTTTCCTGTTGGTCAAGATTTTATGTTATAAGTGACTCTCATATCTCTTGCAGTTTTCTGGTATTTCCAATTGTGCCTGATTGGAAGAATGCTTATACTATCCAAACACTGAGGAAACTCAGTTGCTGAAAAGCTGTATGTTACTTTTATGAAAGTGGATACTTCCAGAGTCTCAATGTTCTTTTAATTTTGTTCCTGGGTTTAGGCATTTTAAATGGAAACTGGCCATTTAGCACTTGCTTTTGCCAAGTTGACTTTAGCTTTTATAGAAGCAGATGTTTTCTAGTAAGCCTTTTCATTCCTAAGCATGAAGCAGTGACTAAAACATACAAAAGTCTGTTTACCTTTGCATTTCATCTGTGTTGTACATTGCAGTGTTTCATTGCTCTCAATTCCCATCCATGTCTTTCTTTTTTTAAGCCTAATTTGCATACAACTAAGTTAATACGAAGGAATTTCTTTTAAGCCCCTGGAAAAGCAGCTTGCTTCTGAAAAGGTATTCATTAGCAGTTTGCAGAGTGGAATTCCTTCAAACATACATTAGTCATTTGTACTGTATGAAGTAGTTCACAGTACAGCATTGAAATATTAGATATGCCTTTTGACTTTCTCAGATTGAGTGATTCTGAATTCGTCATGTAAACTAGTGAATATTTTGCTTTAATTTTCAGTGAGAAGGAAGTGTTGAAACTGACTTTTATTTGTAATCATATTTGCTGGTAAATGCTACTACCACATCGCTTTAATTTTATCCTAATCCTTTCATTTTTGCCTTACAACAGCTACAAGCTGAGCACAGCAATTTAAGGTGCAGGTTTTTGTTATTTTACAAATGAAAGGGCCATTTTTTGCATTAACTACTATGCTGTGCTATTGCAGTTTTAGGTCCCTTTGCAATCAACTGCCAATTTATATAGCTGGCTACAACTGCTTAATCTATTATTAATAAGCAGTGCCACTGAGCTCTACAAATGATAAAAATTGTACCAGTTTGATACAGGAATTTCATTTTCATATCTAAACTACATACAATAACTTTATTCTCTACCATGAAGATAAATGTCTTAATTATTTATAAATTCTTCATATTTTATGGTATCGATTTAGGGGTTCATTCATTATCCTTGAAATATATTGAGAGGCCTGAGCTGTAACTAAAATATTTTTCATTTACCCATTTAGTTACAGTGTTGTAGTCTTAAGGGCCAAAATTTAATGTGTTTACAAAATAGTTTTACAGTTTAATACTGGGTTGAATATTCTAGAAAATAAATGAATGCTGTGTTATTCTTAAGTCCTAAAATTGAGTATTTTGGATTACGTGTGTTAAATCTCAGCTTTCTTCTATGTTTAGATTTTTATTGTAGCCACATGATTCATTAAACGAGTTTGTCCTCTGAGAGGAAAATGTATTTGACCCCTTCTTGAGAGCATATACAAGAAGTTCATCAAGAGTCACAGATTTTAATAAGGTAAACAGTGTTAGTTCTGTCCCCTCCGGTGTTTGTGGAACTGGGACATGTCCAGCACTTGATTCTCACACTGTGGAAACACTTTGGCTACCCTAGAGAGCACCTGGCTGTGTTAGGACATCTCAGTCATGAGAAGGATTGTACCTGGAGGGCAATTATGGTCAGGACAAGGGATGCACAATAATAAGTCCCTGGAGTACTTTAATGGGCTGTAGGAAGAAAAGAAAGGTGGGGGGGGGGGAACGAAAAGGAGAAAAATTACTAAGGTATAAATTGTGTTTCTAAGAATGGACTGTGAGATACTAAACAGTATTTACTCGAATGTATTGCTGGTCATACAAATTTGTGTCTGATCACATACCTGAATTTCTTGGAAACACCTTCACAATTTGTTTACCTAATTGTTTAGGAGGAATGCAGAGATTTACTGTGTTCCTTGTTGGTTTTATGTAATATGCTTCCTAGATTGAGCATTTCCACAAACGATTCTCTAGTCACAGTGAAGTGGACATTATTTTTTTCCCCTCCTTTCTGGAATTTAATTTCATCTGAATTGTTGTGTGTCTTCTCTGTAACCTGTAGATGATTTACTGGCGCACAGGCACGCACGCACACACACGCGTGTGCACAGATGTGAGAAGTTTAGCTCAAATGGGAGAATGCCGAGACACAGAGCATCGGGACTCAGAAATCCTGTCCTTACTGCTACCGGAGCGCCGGGGCGCAGGGGCACGGGGCTGTCACACGCCGGGATGGATGCCGGGCTGGCGCCTGCTGTTCCCGGCGCTGCCTCTCTCGCCTCCCGAACCCTGCGCGGCCGCAGGGCCGGGGCCGGGGCCGGTGCCCCTCCGCGCTCAGCCGCTAGGGAGTGTCGGAGGGAGAGGCTCCAATTAATTTTTCCACTTTCCCTGTGAAAAAGCTGTTTTAACTTCACCCCCAGCTGCAGCACTTGTGTGTTGCAAATAGACTCAAACATTACAAAGGCATTTGTCTCTATGATCTTTAGAAGGATTTAAGATAAGACTTGGAACCCTTTTATAGGAAGACATGAGTTATTTTTGCTCAGATTTTGTGTTTACTCGTAATATTGCTAACACATTTAGTTAACAATGAACTTACTTGTATAATTTGTATAGTAAGTGCTGCATACCTGTTTGCTGAAGAGGTAAACATTTTTAATCTGATAGGGGCTGAAAAACAGCAGCTTGTCTTCATCCAATTATTTTCTTAAAGGTTGGTCAGCAAATGTCATGTATTTCACCAACATTGTGCTTGCTTGGAAAGAGATGAGATATTTACATTGCAGTGGCTCAAGAATCACAGTAAAAGTGCAAGTGCCTTTAAAATGCATTTTGGTAGTTCAGTGAGTTGATTCGGGAAGGTTGCGGTGCATGGTATTTAACAAAATAACAAACGTCTCTTTAAAGGATGACCCAAACAAAATTACACCCGTTTCTTTTAATTTACTAATCTGAGGAGTTTATATTTAAATGACAGAAATAGTAGATATAACAAGCTTGTGAATTCTTTTCTTCCACCTGGGGAATTAAAGAAAAATTGTAACGAGTATACTAGGGTGGCTGACATCAGGTCTACATTATATCTTTGCTTGCCTGGGGTGCTCTCATAAAAAATAAAGCAGAGCTTTATACAGTTATAGTGTGCACTAAATTTGTGTTCAACATCCATAAATAAAATATTCAACTCTTTCTGAAGAAAAACTATTGTTTTGAGGTATTTCAGGCCAAAAAATACGCCACTATTGTGGAGAGTAGAGGGTTTCTCCTTTGGCTTTGCTTTTACTTTTTAATGATCATCACAGTTGCTACATACCTTTATTATTGCTTTTGCCTTTCTGGCAGGATGGAATATACAAAGGAGGTTCTTTCTGTAAATCATATTTTTAAAAAAATTCAGAGAGCAAACCACCCATTTATGCTGCAGTATGTTTTGGTTCTGAGTAAGCAAACTGTATGCCTAATGATTTAATAAGAATTTAATATTGTGTGTTTTACAGATGGAAAAATGTTGATAAATTTAGGTTAATTTCTACTCTATTTATGGCACTACTTATGCATTTTTAAAAGAAACAGAGTCTTCTTAAATTATATATAACTTGAAAAAGGGTCTGTTGTTTATTTTATTTTAAATATTAGATTGTCCCTGAACAAGGCAGCAAGAGTATTATGTAGAACACTACTTATGGAAACAGCAAACTAGTAAATCTATGCTGCACTAAAATAAAATGTTATATTATTCTGATAATATTTGACTTTTGCACAATATTTAAATGAACATTAGTATAAATAGGAATGCTTAACTAAAACACAAGTTCATCGTGTAGGCTAATGCATTACTCTTGTATATTTGTACATGAGTGAACAATTATTCTAAAAAGTTTATACATGTGTTCCAGTGACCAAACTTATATTAAAACAAACTGTTCTGATAGTGGTGACAGAAGACATGGTTGATGGTTGTGTTTGAGAAGTAAATGGGCAAAATATTTGTGGATCTTTTAATGATTACAGTTCTTGATAGCTTTCATAAGAGTGCACATAATTTGTGACAACTCTAATAAAAAAATGTGGCAGAAAAACTTTCTGAGTTAGCGGCAAAGTAAATGGGGCAGGTTTTGCATTTTGAACAGAAATCTTATGAACTGTGATTGAATTTGTCGTGAAAGTGTGTCAGAATTAATAAAGTATTTACGTGCAAGGTTGCTGGGCTTTGCAGACTGGTTAGGGCTGAGGATTGGTTAACATGAAAAGTCATTTCTGTGCATTTGGTGCTCGACAGCAAAGGACAAATGTACTTCTGTGCATTTCGGATCATAATGCCATTTCTCATTTCAAACCATTTTTGTCAGGACACCAGGCAAAACAATGATGCTTTGAGGACGTAATTAAAGATATTGTTCAAAGAACAACTTTCTGCATATTTGAATTATTACTGTCATCAAAATCATACAAATATGGAAATATGATTGCCAGAAGCACATAAATCAATGATCAGCATGGCCTCAAAATCCAATAAATATGTAGAGTTAAATACTTTAAAATGCAAATTGCATCTGATAATTTGCATATGGTAGAATTTAAAGGAAATTTTGTTGCTTAACAACCTCTAAGGTAGCAGTTAGGGCTATGGGTAAACATAGATTTTTTTATTCATCATTGGTCAAGTTGCAAGATTTGATAAATGATAGGAGACTGCTTTCCTTGGTTAAAATGACTGCATTCTTTACTGAATCCTGAAACTGCCTTGAAGTCATCTGAATAATTAAGAGTTAATTATTCTTCATCCATCTAAATCAGAAAAGGACAGATTTAGGGAAGGAATTTATAATTTTTGCCTCATGTCCTGTCATGTCGTAATGTGATAAACTAAACTGACTCCAAATAATATCTAGTGACCTTATAGTAATTACGCCTCACAAAACATTCTGGTTGAAATTTTTTAATTGCTTGCATCGATTCCAGAAACTACATCTTAACAGACTCTGAAGTTTAATTGTGTTCAAAAGAAAGCAATAGAAAATTTGTGTTCTGTTGCTGTTCTACTTTAGTCTTATCAGGGTAGATACTGTACAAAGTCTTTCACTTTCCCCCCTCTGTTAGTGCCTCTCTCTGTTTTCTCAGTTTTGCTCTTTTTCTATGCAAGCAGTTATTTTTAAAGAATAATGAATATGTACACCAAAAATATATAATATGCATTAATTTTTTTAAGAAAAACTTCTGAAGTTTAACAAAACCAGGCATTTGTCAGTGGCATCAATTCTGGTTTGCTTGCTTTCTGCAACTTGGAAAAAAAGGTACCCCCTAAAATATGGGCAAAGAAAACAAGAATGTTCTGGCATCTCTCTTCCTGTGGAAAGAAGGACAGTTTCAGAGCTGAAAATTGAAGCCTGTTTGTATTTGCTAATTTCAAAGTAGATTTTTTTTTTTCCCAAGAAGGAGGGTTTACGAATGTTTACTGATCACAAGAGGAATTGTAATAAAGAAATCAATATGCATGATCCCTTTTCATGTAGTACAACAAGGTTACACTGTTAGGTTAAGTACAGGCTGCATTCCTTTTCAGAAAATCAATTTGCTGTATAGTGTGCAACAGCAAGTCTCTTCTGAAAGAGTCATTTTATGTTGTGTGCACAGTAAATTCTATATTGACGCTTTCAAATAGTATTGACTGATTAAAAAAAAAAGAAGAAACGCTAAGCACAGTAACCTTAAAAGAGTATTATAATTTCCAAGTAATTGCTTTCTTGCTAATTACCTAATTTCTTTCTAAGAGACAAACTGATAAAACATGCTCTTACATATCCTTTAAATTATTAATACTGTAAAACTGGTGTTGTGACATTATTTTCAAAATCTTTTAAAATATTATTTTCATAATAGCAACAGAATGCCATATGTGATTTCAAATACTGTAGATTTAGTGTAAACTTACTTGCCGAATTCAGAGGGTGGGGACTGGGAAGGTTGGTTGGGGTTCTTTTGTTTGCTTGTTTGGGGGTTGGTGTTTTTGCTTTTTTCCTTAAATTTATTTTAAGGTCTGGTCATTGTTTGCAAAAAAAAAACCCGCAAGTATTTTCAGTTGTTACGCTTGTGTACATTTAAACTGTGATGGTGCCTGCAAAGCAGCGCTGGGTTTTGTAAAGATTGTCTGTTACCTGCCTGGATTCCAAACAAAACAAGCGGTGCACAGAGAGGGAGGGGAAAAGTTAGTAGCTGCACTCAAGCTCCTTAGACATAACATGGCTTAAAAGCCAGTTTTTATAAGGGAAATATATGGAAACGTGGTTTATTTTCAGTTCTTGTTTTCTCAGAACATAAAACTATGTCTTTTAAAATGCTTTGACCGTTTTTGATGCCACTGTTCAATTGTAAAGACAATCTTTTGCTTTTTGTGTGTTTTTTACTGAATAGTTCTTGATGGATTCTGACTTTTCCTTTTATTTCTGTCAACCCAATTACAGTACATTAGAGCGCACCCTGATCCTACTTGTTTGCCTGTTATGCAGTGTATATGTTTAACTCATAAGCATGTTCATTTAGATATTTCAGTCTGATCATGCTGAATGTCTTGCAGCAACACATATTGATGTCTACAGAACATTAGATACTTTCAACCTCAGTTATTCATTCTAGAAATTGTAAAATGCAAATATATATGGTTTTGATTGCTTTTGAGCTATCGTATATGAAAAAATGAATTTTCCAATTTGTTGTTTTTCTGTCAAATTCAGTTGTTCATTATTATGCCCTGAATAAATTCTGATTTTAATTGGAGAGAATTTAATTCATTGAAATTTGAATTGCTTAGAAAAATACCTGTAATTTGAATTAGAAAACTGGCTAAACTGTTCATATATTTAGCCCCAAAGTTAAAATACTGTTTCTTACAATTTTACTTACTAAAAAAACTTAACAAATGTTCACCTTTTAAAGGCAGGCTGGCATTTAACATTGACTAGTATTAGAAGGACACTTATCTAATGATGTAGCTATTTCCCATGCTTTTTTTTTTAAGTTTAAGAGATTTGCTTCATTGCTCAGCTAGAAAGGAAGTGATTCAAAAGGCTGGCTGCATTTATTTTTTTTTGGTCACAAAGATCTGTATAGCAAAAGTACTTGAGGTATAATTCATGGTTTAGAAACCCTGGGCTGCTGTTTGTTTGCAGCATTCTTGTTAGGGGTCTGAATTGCCCAAACAACAGTGTAAAACAAGCCAGGCATAGCAGCAGGCAGAAAAATACATTCAACTAGTGGGATCATGGATTTGTTTGATTCAGGTAATTGAAAGTGTTTCATACTATTATTGCAACTTGAAGGCTTGTTTAAGTGTCTAGCTGTCAGTCAGTTTGGAAGGTGAAAAGTATTCGATTGTCACTCTGTCAGTCAATAGAGATGAGAACTGTCTGCCTAATGGATTTCTTTACGTAGATGTCTGCATGGAGGTAGAAGTAAAATCAATGTGTTGTCATGTGCAAGTACGCTGCATCAAACTGCCAGGTGAAATGCAACTGTATTTCTGTAACATCTACATCCTTGTGTTGTTTGTGGAAGACAGACAGAGGTTCCCTGTGTTTAAAGGTAACAAACTCTTTGTGGTCACACATGAAGGTTTATTTTTTTTAACATTTTGTAAGAGTCTCATCTATTTCCACTTGCTCTGGAGGTTTTTTTTGCCCTGTTTGCTTGATCATATCAGGGATCAATACTCAAAAAACAGGATTTAACGTAGTAGGAAAAAATGTAGGTTGTTATTCCATGAGGCTCGACAGTTTTCTTTTAAACCTGGGTTTCTGCATATTTTCTGTTTGTCAGTGATGACTTGTATTGACCTAACTATGCTTCCTGCTCAGGTTTTGGCTGTTAGTTTACCTGCATTTATTAGAGTGTGTATTGACTTCCTATAGCAAAAGAAGAAGAGATCATTTCTTGAATAACAGAAGGTACCAAAGGCTTTCAACACCCTTTATGAAACAGGCATCAGTCAGTGACCTCTGTTCTTTCTCTGAGAGATGCTTACAATATTAAGTTCCACTAAACAGGATCTGATAACAAGTGGCATCTGGAAAGTTATTATGACATTTCAGAATAATAGTACCAGTTCTTACAGTTCTCACTAATTCTGGGCTTAAATAAAATAGGTGCATTATGATAGTAGCCAAACATTTTACTAAAATTGTTTTCCTGTTAACTGATACAACACATATAAAGACTTGATTCTTAGCCCCACTGAAGGTGGCAGGCTAAAATGAGAGATACCAACCTCAAAAAATGGATGATATAATCACCTGTTTCCTATTGTATCATTTGTATATGTGTGCTGTTTTTGAGAATTAAAATATGTAGCTCTTAGCTGCTGCTGTAGGGAAAAAAGAAAAAGGAGTAAGAACCAATTCCCAGTGAAGGAACTCGACTGTGGGTAATGAAATCCGTAAGTAGCAGAGGCTGGTGGTAAAACAGAAGGTAGAACTTCAAAAGAAAGATCAAGATCTTGGTTTTGCCTATAATAATTTCAAGATGAAAGAAAAAGTGTTGGGTGGAAGATGGCCCCTGAGAGGTAGGGGCAGGGCTGTGAATTATCAGCAACATTTTAAATTTTTTTTTTTTTAACTTGAATGAGTGCTTCCAGTTTTTGCAGTAAATGATGTAGGAATTCTGTGGTGGCAGTCTCTTTTGCTCTAGATTGCTGTGTCTCCTGTGAAGGGCGGATAGGGGAAAATAGTGTGTGATGCTTGTATGATCATAGTATGTTTATAGAAATAGGCAGGAATAGGCACAGATTCATAGACTCAATGCTGAAGGAGATGCTGTGGTCATCTAACCTCCTAGCCATCCTCAAGGTGGTTATAATTTCACACAAAGAGTATTGGGCTTGGTGCTTTCTAATTTGTATACTTTACTGCCAATGTGCTATTTAATATTCAGCTTCTGACAGTTCTTACAGAGATTTTGGGTCTGGCTTTTTTTTTAATAGAGGAAAAAAGATGCTGTAGGATACAAAACAGGCATCATCATTAGGGTTTGAACCATGATTGTCTAACACTTTTGAGCTAATTATTCAGTTAGAAAAGTGGGCAGCAGAAGGTGATCTTCTGTGGGCAGTTCTCTAGACGAAGGCATTTTACTCTGGTCATAGTTAATGTGTTGGAACATGTAGATATTTTCTGTCAGTCTATTTTTGTATGAATAAGAATTCATTTTGTTGGAGTGAAGATGTTTCCAATATGTGCAATTAGTTTGTTGGAAGTGATCTAAGGAAAAAACAATAGCTGTGGAGCATACAGGATCATTGTGTTCATCAGTAGAAGTGGCTGTGACATGCTAAATGCACAACCAAAAGTATGCCTGTATCCTGGGCTCCCAGCAGGTAGAAAAAAGTATCCATTTTGTCTGTTTCCCATGCTGGTGTGTTCTTTGTGCTGTACAATGAAGTCAGGGAAAAATACAGGTACTGATGATTTTTAGAAAACCTTTTTAATGAATTTATGAGAGATCGGGAAAAGTACCACAAATGAACTCCTAAGCTCCTTGCCTCAGCAGATATGGAGGTGTGATCTCTGATTCAGATACAGTTAAGAATTAAATTGGCAGCAAGAAAATATACAAATAATGTAATACCACATACCAAAACAATTTGAGCATCAGTTACAGAGCTAGCATTTACAGGTTCTGTCTATTTTTATGGCATTACCAGGTATTGAAAAGAGTTAAGTTCCTTGGTCTCTGTTCCTCTCAAATATATTTGTATTTTTTGTAAAGCTTTCTAAATTTCTCTCTTAAATGTTTTGTGTTCACTAATCATGAAAATATTGCATGTGACAGAATATGATGGTTCTACAGATGATTTAAATTTTTGTTATAACCTGTAACCCTGTAATCTCTTAAACCACAGAACATAAAATGTAACTTTTTAATTTGGTGGATTTCTTGGGACTTTTTCATGAGCTTCTTTTTCCCCTGCTTTCCCTCTNGTGGTCTACTTCGTTCAGTTTTAAGTCTCGGTTTTTTTCCCCTGCCATCTCCCCAGACTAGACACTCAATGTAGCATTCAAAAAATATTACCATGAATCATTATATAATAAATGGCCAATAGCAGTATTTTTTTCTGAAAGTCATTTAAAGTTGCATGAGAGATTTGAATTTATACAAGCATGATTGCCCAGAAAAGCTGGCAGTAGTCAGTAGGAGCAATAGTGTGATGTCAAATATGTGATCAAACATATGAATATCTGCAGAGCTCCCAGCAGCAAGAGAAGGATCCATTTTGTATGTTTCCTGTGTGGAGAGGTGCTTTTGTGTTCTCTAATAGTGCTTCATTTCTGATATTAAAAGATAATGTATCTGTTCTTAGCATTGCTCAGACAGTTTAATTACCACCTAAGTTCAGATATTATTCCTTGTCAGATCTTTAAAACCACAGTCTTCCCGACGCTGAGATATCTGCCTGTTATGGTTGCTGATAGCCTAGTCTAAGAAGTGTTTGTGCTTTATAGGAACAGAAACTGTACTCATTACAGGCAGCAGGAGATATTTAGCCAGAAATTAGGAAAGGGAGATGCACGTAGAATGTGGGCAGAAGGAATATAAGCCTTTTGGTGACTCACTGCTGCTCTCACTTGGAAGGACTGATGGCTTGCCTCCAGGTCCATTCAGGGTTTAGGTTTTTAATCATGTATTTGGTATTTGGTGATCCTTTTGTTTCTCGATCATATTGCTGTAATGTCTTTGTCCTGTTGCCTTCTTCTCCCCACCCAGGTGCCCAATATAGTTTCCAGCAGAAGTAGCAAAAAGGAAATTATTTGTGGCTGTTATCTTTAATCTTATGCTTAAAGTATTTCAATTAGGCACTAAAGGCATAATACAAAGTCAGGGGAGAGATGTGGATCCCTTCCAAAGGTAGTACCGAGCAAGAGCTTCTCTTAGTCATGGACAGAGAATGGATCAGAGAAGCCCGTTTTTGCCATTAATGTGGGGACCCCAAACAAAGAGCCTTCAAACTGAGACAGCTATTGTGTGCTGGAAGGCAGGCAAGCAGGAAACCATGGCCTTCACCCTTCCTCTTTCCCCGCAGTGACTGATTACAGATGTGTAACTATGCTGTTGTCCCCCTCCCCAGGGAACTTGAGACCGTGGGCTGTCCTCCCTTGCTTTCCCTTTCTCCTTGTCAATCAAACACAGAATTTGCAAGCAATATTGACTAGAAACTTGGGCATTTTTCTTCAGTCAGTCTCTTGCTACTAGGCTTGATGGCTCACGTTTGGCATGTTAAAAAAGGCCCCCGTCTGCTATTACAGTTGACTGTCACTTGTCGTAGTGCCATAGTCTGGATTTGTTTCTATGTAGAGAAATATTTTGTAGGACATTCTGGAAAAATCTTGTGGGTAGAAATTGGCTTTTTCACTTCTCTGTTGTTTCCTCTGTTGGAATAATTCCAAAGAAAATGCATTGGTCATGCAACTCTCTTTGCTTCGCTCTTGTTGAGATTGATTTGGCATTAAAATCTATTTTGTGTAGCTCACTGATGTTTCTTGTCTCAGTATGAACATAGAGTTCTTGGAGGCATAACATCTTTAAATCTTTCCACTAGATTTTAAGGCTGTATCATACTCTAAAAGAGAAATTGAGGATTCAGATTCAGTTCAGTTCCTATTAAAGGCAAAATACCTTGTTATTCTCTTATTGAGGTAAATCAAAAGTCAAAGACAGTCAAAGATGGTTAAGATCTGCAAGAAATTGTAACAAACTCTCCTGAACATTAACAGCAATGCTTTTTGTCAGATGGATATTCACTCTGAAAGAAGCTTCTTGCAGGAACAGCTTGTTGCTGATTTTTTTCCTTGAAGTATTGGCAAATAAGCTCTGGCAATTTTAAGAGGTTTGCAACCCTGATCAGGAAATTGGTGGAAGCAAACTTATGCCAGCTCCCGGACTGCAGTTGTTTACAATCCATCATGTTATGTTAACCCACCACTGACTTCACTTTACATGTGTATGTAGAACATATCCATGTAAAGTCAGTCTTTCTGTCAAGTTTGGTATATAGAATATAGGCTATTTTACAAGGGTTCAGCAGCAAATACTTGGGACTGATAGACTTTTATTCTCATAAAAATTGCCACTGTCTGTTCCTTCCTCTGTGGTAGCTGGAGATGGCCATTCTAGATTATCATGCTTTTTAGATTTCAGTGTTTCACTGTTAATTTAGCAGATTTTGCTGCATTCTTAGCAAGTCCATGGATGACAGCAACTTTGTGGGGGCACTCAGTGCACTGGAGGGCTGGGCTGCCTTTGAGTGGGACCTGCTCAGAATGGACAGGTTAGCTGACTGGAACCTCATGAAGTTCAAAGCAAGGCAAATGCAGAATCCTGTGTTTAGGATGAAATAATCTCACACAGCAGGACCGTATGGACTCTGACTAGCTAGAAACCAGCTCTGCAGAAAAAGGCCCTGGGCTTCTGTTTGAGGACAGGTTGAAGACTTCAGTGTGCCCTTGCAGCTGAGAAGTCTGTATGCATGCTGGGCTGTGTTGGCAAGAGCATAGCCGTCAGGTTGTGGAAAGCGATTCTTACCTTTTTAGCTGCCATTTGAGATCACATCTCAATATTGGGAATATTGTGTCCAGTATTGGAGTCCACAGTGCAAGGAAGTCTTCAACAGAGTCATAGTGAGTGTGGCAGAGGCCACCAAGCCAGTCCCAGGCAAGCCTCAGGCTTCCTGAGTGATGTGAACGGAGAAGCTGAGGGAGCTGGACTCATTCAGCTTGAAGTCAAGAGGACTGTCTGCAACCGCCAAATGTGGAGTATGGAGAAGTCAGAGCTGAACTCTTCTTGAAGGTGCATAGGTGTGCCCTGGACAACAGGACTGCACCTTGCCCAGTGCACTGAGCTTCAGACATACTTCCCAGTTACCAATCTATCCAATTCCCTTTTCTATGTATTCCAGCCATGTCTGCTACTACCAAGAGTGGCAAGGCTGGAATTGCATTCATCATCTGTGCTCTAGAAAAGGGGAGGATCAATCCACTCCTGTTTCTATTATCTTTGGTTCTCCTAATGTAATTTTACTCACTTTACAGTATTTTTCTGATAAGGTATTATGTTATCTAGACTTCTTGATAGTACTTGGTAGAAAAAAGATTCTTCATTCATATGTTTCTCCTTTCCCAACCTGATTGGGAAAAGGTCCTACTATTTTAACATTTTCAGAATGAGAAATGAACAACTGCTGCATCTATCCATGTGAATAAAGAGCAGGGGTCAGCTCCTTGGAGGAGAAAGGTATTCAGGGCAGATTATGAAGCAGATAAAGTGCCCCATGGACAATTGTTCAGATAGAGAAAATAGTAAGAATTGGTAAGGACTGTTCTAGTGAACAAGAGTGCTAGCTATCTTCTATGCTTCTACACTCACCAGTCTGTAGGTGGTGTCTTAGATACACAGGTGTCTTAGATCCAAGGTGTCTTAGACACACAGAGAAGGGGCAGTGCCCTTTTCTGGATGACTGAAAGAGCTGGGGAATAAATTCTGGATTAATTGGTAATAGCAGGAATATTCCTGCTTTCATTGTAAAATCTGATACTGCGTTTCAGTTTGTATTTATTCTTTCGTGAAATGTAAATTCATGGTTTTGACTGTGTTATTTAATACTTGGTTAATGGGTTGCTGCAGGACTGTGGCTGTGTAGTATTTTTTTGAATGTATTTTTTCATTGTTAATAACAGCAGGAATATTTCTGAGTGGCATGTTCTTGAGTTGATGAGACTTTCCACTGAAGTCCAGTGAAACATAGTGTTTCACCTTCAGAAAAGTTAGGAATGAGTTTCATTTTTAGGGCAAACCTTTGTTGTTCATTTCTTTTGCATATCTTTTGTGTTTCTCTTAGGAGGTCTCTTCAATAAGTTGTGACAGTTATTTGTAGTGTACAGTCCCTACTGTAAAGGTGGGTATGTCTAAATTGAGGCTGTCAAAAGGGATTGTGAATTGCATTTCACAGTGCTGTAAGAACATGTAGACAAGTCTCTCTGAAGACCTCAGTACTGGTATTACATGGAACTGCTGAACTGCTTGCTGAGGCTCCCTACACCTACATCATTTATTAAAATATTACTACTTATTTATGTTCTGATGCTAAAGTAAATGCCCATTTTGTTTTGTAGACTTTACAGCCTTTTTCTTCAGTACTTAGCTCTTTTCATCTCACTGCTTCATTCTCTAATGACTGGGGTGTGTCTGTCTAAAGCATGGTTGAAGATAGTAAAGACCTGGTTTACTTTGTGTTAACTACAGCTGTCTGACTGCAGGGCAGTCTTCTGAGGCTCTGCATACTTATTCAGCTCCCCTCCTTATTTCCTTGGGGTTTTCCTAAATGTGATGAGATGAGGCTGAATATATGTGTTGCTGATACGTATAGAATGTGCTAAATATACCACACTGCTCAACATACTGTTGAGATTTTGAATTTTTACAGAATTTCAGCAAATCTGTATAGTACCTATGTCAAGAACTTTCACTTCCTATGTCAAGATGTTTCATGTACAGTTTATTTAGCATTTTACCAAATTAGTAAATTCTACCTTCATTTTGTAGATATGGAAACTGTACTGGAAGAAGTGATTTGCTTAGACTCTGGGAAGCTGAGAATGAAACCTGAATTTCTTCTTGTTGTTCCTTTTTCACTGAATGGTACTATTTTCCTTAAATAGTATTTTTTTTCCCCAAAGTTTTATAAATAATTTGGATAGCCTACTAAATATGCATGCTCTAAAGTACTCAAACAGTTCCTTTTCATCTGGCACAGCATGGAACTAGCAGTTTTATCCTTAATCTACCCACAAAATATGTGATTACTGTGTTCAATTTATACATGGGCCTATTCTTAGATTGCATTATAGTTTATAAAAAATTATTGGCATTATTTCACGAAATTAATCATTTGTAAGGAAAAGAAAGGGTCAAATAAGAATGTTCTGAATGTTACTTACACAGTACTAGCTCATTGAAGGACTTTTGACTTTCTGCTTTATCAAACAAACCAAAATCCAGGTACCTTCAGCTACCCAAAAATACCAACAAGCTTTTTCTTTTTAAATAGTGCCTTCAGTGGCTTATCTGAGTTGGTTGCTTGGTTTTGGGTTTTGTTTTTGGTTTTTGTCTTGTTTTGTTTTCTCAAATTGTTTTTAGAAAATGCCATGATATGTGACTTGCTGTATCTGACCTGCTGGATTAGTCCAAGCTCTCAGTGTAGAGAAAGGTGAATTGGGTAATAAAATTCTTGATTTGATCACTCCAGTGCAAGTTGTCAGATCTGCCTTTCTGCTTTTTTTGGGGGTAAAAAAAAAAGGTCTTCAAGGACTGGAGGGAGGTACAGTGTTTCTCTTTGCCGCCAAATTGCAGGTTGTATCTTTTGATAGGTTGCTTCTGTGACAGAATTACAAAAGGAAACATAAAGAAACTGATCCAATCTGTTCTGAGGCCTTGGAAAGCTTTTGGATATTTTTTATCCACCACACTGAAGAAAAAAAACCAGAACACCAAAGGGCTGTTTCTTGTTTGGATCTTAATTTAAATATTGCTGCATTTTGCATTCACCTTTGTACATATGATCCATAGCTATTTACTTAATATTTAATAATTGCATGCAGAGGCTGAAATGTTACTTACAGTATGTAGTTCAAATATTTACACACAAAGTCAGTCTTTTGACCCATGTTTTATAGGAACTATCAATGTAGTGTTTTTTTATTTGTTAGACCCTTATCTCATATTTTACAGATAGGCTTATTAACACACAGAGATTAGTGTTCATGGATTTAGAATTATGCATCTTTAATTCTTCTTTTCAAACCTTTTGACCTTGTGTTTTTAAGACTGGATTGATGCTTTATGTTATCTGGGCTACAGTGAGATTCTCTGATTTTTAATACCTCACTCCTGTAGAGTTTTGCCTTCTGCAATCACTGGTACCTGGCTGTTCCGTGAAGTGACAGTCTTGGGCCCCTCACAGCCTGGCTCTTGTGAAGCTGGTAAGGGATGTGGAAAACAAAAAGAAGGCCACATGATTTAGAGAGTTAGAACATCCTCTGAGACAGGGAGAAGCAAGGACAGTTTACATTGTGGAAGGAGGAACAGATATGACAGGGCTGCCTGCAGAGAAGGAAAGAGCAAAGAAGTGGTGCCAGAAAAAACTTATCAACTTAAACAGTCTTCTCAGTTCTGAGGTCAGTTGTATTTTACCCTTGCCTGTTTGACTATTAATGGGTTAAGGTTTCTTTGCTTTTATTTTTTTGAAGAGGCTTGTAGCACAACAGCCAAAGAAACGCTTCTAATTTTTTTTCTTGTGTTTTTTTTCCATTATACTGAAAAATGTAGTGTTGACACCTAAAATTGTAATTGCAGTCTACTTTGTATAGGTTTGGCTTCCCATTCTCCTCAGTTCCCAGATTCTTATGATTGCACACACCATGATCATTAGCCACTTTGAGCCAAAGGGTACTGATCTACTTGCTTATTTTATTTAAAACTGCAAAGGAATATTCATGACAGGCTGGATTTCCTAACCCATCTTATTTCAGTACCCAGTGATCAACAGTGGAGGTTTCAGAGGATGATGCAAGAAGCTTGATTTTAAACTGAAAGAGGGCAAGTTTAAATTAGGTGTTAGGAAGAAAATCTTTACTCAGGGAGGTGAGGCACTGAAACTCAGAGAAGTTGTGGATTCCGCCCCCCTGCAACTATTCCAAGGCCAGGTTGGATGGGGCTCTGAGCAACCTGGTGTAGTGGAAGATGTCCCTACCCATGGCGGGGGGGTGGAATGAGCTGAGCATTAAGGTTCCTTCCTACCCTAAGCCATTCTGTGATTCTGTGGTTCTCTGGTTAGAGTTTGGGTTAAACTTGATATTTAGTAGATCTTGGAAAATTATGAGAACTCTGGATATTTTTGTTACACCATATAAATATCTAATCCTTTTTCCAGCCTTGCTAAGTCCTCAGCCTTAATGATATTTTGTAGCAGTTAGTTCCACTGTCTAATTATGAATTGTATGATAGAGTATTGCCTATTTATAATGTTTAAATTTCATTGGAAGTCCCTCGTGTTAAGAGTTGGAGAGAACAGAAGCTTTCCTTACTTTTTTGCCTTAAGGGTCTTGTGACTAATTTGTTCGTTTCAGGGATTTGCCTCATAGAAGAGAAACTCAACTACACAATATTCAACTTAGAGTTTCTGAGAGGTTTTTGCAGGCTAATTACAAAGCCATTGTAATGAGCCTTGAGATTCCAGTGTCATTGATCCTGTACATTTGGGAGAATTTGCTTCTAAGATTTTGGGCAGTAGCAGATTAAATTTTATTTCCAGAATAATGTTCAGTGCTACAAGTTGACCGCTGTATTTGCATAGAGCCCTGTGAAAAAAGCCAGTAACAAATCAGTGGATGACTTCTGAATGTGGCTGTCAGAGTGCAGTGGATATGCAGTGTCACAACCTAAGTCAATGGAATGTGTTTGATTCTGGGCATATACATCTGACTGAAAGCATGGCCATAGAAATGCTGATTAATTTGTCCCAAAATACTTACTTTTTTTCACTTTCATTTTCCTTTTCTTTTTTTTCCTTTTAAAATATGCCAGGTTGGACAGGACTGATTTGACTGTAAAGAATAAGTGTGTTATCATGGTTCTCCTAAACTTTTTATATGATTTGATGGTTGTCTCTTGGGAGTACTTCTTCTACATTACTGGGATTGATTTTGGGATATTTTGCTCCTATTGACTTTGCTGCTGCTGCTAGTCACAAGTGCTAGTCACTGAAAGAGACTGCACTTTGAACAAAGAACATCTAGATTGCAGTACTATTTATATACCCACAACTCAGAACTGTCTGCCTAGAAGATACAGATACACATTTCCATAGAGTAGGTCCCTCCATGAGCTCCGTGTGACATTCAGACAGTTGGAAGAACACTTGTCCCAAAATGCAAGAGAACAGTGAGTGTATCATTGCAAGTCTCATCATCTCATACATAAGTCAACAAAATGCCAACAAAATTGAGATGGATAAGTTATTTATGTCTGCTTCTCAGTGAAGATGAAACTATGTAAAACCACTTCTTAAAGTAGGTCAGTAGAAGGCAAAGATAACTGTAAAGTCAAAACACATTTAAATTTTCTTCTTTCAGATCCCTGCCCAGTGCATGGATGGCTGTAGAAGTTCCTTTAAAGCATGCCTGTACTTCTTGCTTACTAATTGCAAATATCCTTTCATCCACTCTGGAGATACAAGCAGTGACCTGTTGGGCCCTAGATACCTTTTGTGGCTTGATGTGTTATTTGATAGTGTTGGATTTGATGTCTGCTGAGTTGCTGTGTCCAAAATGTTGTGAGGGAAGATAGTGAATTTATAAAATTGGAGGCAGTAATATTTTTTCTATGAAAAAGGCATCTTGATAGTGATAGTCTGTAATTACCCTTATTTGTTTGTTTTCTAAATATTGCTTAATGTTGATAGAAGAATTCAATTGGCAAGGTGAATTTCCATGACTGTATGGTCACCAGCAGACTGGCAGTAGTATGTAGTTTGTGGTCTGAATTTATGTGGATGGAAGGTTTGTAATGATTACCTTTTATTTCTGAGAAGGTCTGAAAGGGAGCCTTTGAGGCACTTCAGAGCCTGGGGACCAAACCTAACTTTGCCATGTGATTTGCTGTGGCTCCAGTGACCCTCATCTTGGCATCCCTCAGTTGTCCTCTGATCCATTGCCTGTCCCAAGGGTCACATGGTAAATGGAAGGCCTTCCATGCAGGAGAAGTACTCAGCATATTTAAAACCATCATGTATTTATCTCCTAATATTAATAATTTCTCTAGATTTGCTTATAATTAATTAAGATTAATTTTAGTTTTGTATGTAGGCTAAAAGCCTCCTGTTTTGTTACTTGCACTTTCAGTTCACATTGACTGGTAGATGAGGTAACGCAGGGGTGTTCGAACACATTCTTGCCTGTTAGATACTGGAGAAAATAGTACAAGTTCAAAATATACTTCAGGTTTTACTTGTATCAACTGCCTGGAAAGAAGCAAATGTTAATAAAAGTAAATACTTTCTGGTAGTAGAAATAAGAAAGTGAAAAAAAAAATCTCCTTTGCTTAGATTTTTTTCTGTTTTGTTGTTGTTACACACAAAAAAAGCCCCCAGCTGAAACCCAACATAGTCTGCAGGCAATGTTTGCTCTGGCAGTCTCAAAACTACTTTAACCTTCAGCCCAATGTCCCACTGTTTTAACCTTCCAGGACAAACAAGGATGTGTAGTTCCTGTGATGTAGCATCCTATCTGGTCTTCTGAAACAGGTGAGAAACATGAAGAAAAAAAGCCCCCATACCTGGCCTGTGAAATATAGAATGAGCTTTGGTGTGTGCTGTTTTGGCGGATGATGTTAAAAAATGTAAATACAAATAAAACACTTTATGGAATTATATAATATTCCATAATATGAGTAAATCTTGCCTTGCTTTCAGCGACATAATTTACCTGAGGACGTAGGAGGGCTGTACATGTCAGTTTTCTGAGGTTAGTGTGCCTGGCTTTTTCTGCTTTTTCTTTCCCTGTATCTGCTGTTGGTTAAATTGCTATGTCCACACACCAGCCCCAACAGCTGAGATAGCATTAAAAACCTTTAATAAATGTCTACAAATTCAAATTTTTGCTTTTTGTTATTGTCTATATATAATATATATATATATAAAATCTCCTCATTATTACAAATTAACGAGTTGTTTGGTGTTTGGTTGGTTTTTTCTTTTCCCTTTGGCTGACACTTTTTTAACAGTCTTTGAAGATTTGCTTCACTGCCAAAAGACTGACCACAAGAGAAACCTGGGTTTATTGAATATGTCAGTGCTCAATCTACTAATTTTCTTTGTGAAAACTTAATAGTAACCAGGTGCTTTGATATATGGCAGAAATAGTTTTTAATTTTGTATTAGTCACTTTATAACACACTATATACACATTGTTAACCAATTCGTACTGCTATGCAAAAAGAAGATTTATTTTATTTCTTATGCAAAAGTATTAAACCTAATAATACAATTAACACTTCTAATGTTATGAAAATGGCACAACCCTTTAAAAAAAATTGCTGTTAGTATTTTTTGTATCAGTTTCTGCTTATGTTCCGACAAGCATGTTCTGCAGTTTGTAAAGTTCCATGTTTTTGAAGGATAACACTGTAAATAGGTAACCTTCAAACAAACCAGGGGAAGGCAGGAATGCTGAAAATTACAGCCTGGCTGGCAAGCTTGCTTTCCCAATCTTGCCTTGGAGTTTAAGAACTCTTGTGTTCAGATCTTTCTGCCTGCAGATTAGATGATACTTCACTGCTTTAAAGGCTGGTGTTTACTTCTCTTTGACAAATACATTTAGATGATACTCCCTACAGGACATTTAAACTTTTCCTTTTGCTACGGGATATGGGTGTTATATCAAGTTTGTTTAAAATTTAGAGGAGTGATGCAAACCTCTGTCCTCAATCTATAGAGGATTATTACAGCACTTAGTATTTACAAGGTGGCCTTGCAAAATCCAGCTTCAACTACACATTGGAGTGATATAATTCTATTCCAATGTGTCAGTTTTTTTAGGAGTATTTTCACTTGCAATAGGCCTTTTGCAAACGATACTGAATTTTATGGAAGTGAGCTGTGCTGCACTGTCTTGGAGTTGGTTGAGCTTTAGCTTTTGTGTTTGTGTGAAAGGTTTTAGGAGCTTTACTGAAATGGAATTCCTTATTTAGTGAATAGTAATAGAGCAGAGAATAATTAAAAAAAGGTAATTCTTGGATGGAGAGAAAGAAAGTGGAACTGGGAACAAGATACTTGAAATAATATTTAATTTTAATTTAATGCTATATGGTCCCAGTTTGCTTTTCTTCTGGATTGAGAATATAGAAAAACTTGTATTCATGTACTCTATTCCTCCAAATTATACTTTAAGACTAGATCTAACAGTAGTGATTATGCCATACATTTTCTTTTTCTTCTTTCAAATCTTACCCATTTTGTATTTGAAAACCAAAAACCAAAACTGTCAGTGGTCTGTTTACTTTATCTCACTCATGTGCAATGGAAATAGCTGGCATTTGTAGAACACACAAACTATTTTTGCCTCAATGCTCCATTTATGATTTATAGCCAACATGTATCCCTGATTTTCTTTTGAGAATGATCTTTATTGTCTTTGTGTACTAACTCATTGCAGAAGCACTTGTCTATTTTGAGCTAAACCAGACCTCTTGTAAAAAGAATCAAATTATTTCATCATGTTGAAAATGAAAAGCTATAATTACTTGTAATTGGGCTTCAGAATTTTTGAAAATTGGGAAATTCTTTTCCAGAGGTTTAAGATCACTCCAAATCATAACCTGTAGAAAATAGGAAATAATTTTCTGTTCAATTTAAAAGTGATTTAATTTACACTTTGACAGCTATTTTCCTTTGATATTTTGTTGAGGGAAATCATTCAGCTATGGTGGTTATTACTAAAATCTTTTCTGATATCCTTTTTTTCTATGTGGATCACAAGTTTATTTTGATTTCTTTAAGCCCAAACAGAATCTGCTGCAGAGTAATAAGGATGTAGAGTAATTTTGGTATGCTTGAGTTTACTAAACATGTGCCTGCATTTTATTTGTTTGTTTGTTTCCTGGCCTTTGTAGTTACTTCATTCTGTTTTAAAAAAAGCACAATGTTCTTCGGTGCTTTAATCTTTCTAAATTTAAGTGCAAGCTGGAAAAACCTGCTGTACCTTGTAGTTCTGGATATTTTTTCCTATAGACTTGCAAGTCTGTAGAACCCAGTTGTTTGAGAACAACTGCTTCAAACTTCTACATTACTATTAATAACCACTGTCATTAGCATAAATATTGCAAAGAACATGCTGCCAATTTACCTTTTTTAAAAATCTTTTCAAGAGACCTGAGTAGGACAACTAGTGTAAGATCACATTGTGTTCAGTTCAGCAAGCAGCCAGGACAAGGCTTTCAAAACCCTGATGCTGTGGCAGAGGAAGTAACTGCTAGGGTCAGCACAGGGTTCAGGGGTTTATGGCTGAGCAGAAACTGAATTAAACCAAGGTAGCAGGCAGGATCCTGCAGTGTGGGACTGGCAGCCAGAGAGAAACCAGCCAATTGTCACTTTCAGGCTTGATGTTAAAACCGGATTCTGAGTATGTCAGAGTCTTTTTCAACCCTAAGTGTGGCACAGGGAGAAGAGTGGGTAGACAATTAGTTTGCACACAGGGGAATTTAAGGACAATTACATACAGTGTAAAACTATAGTGGAGAACAAACCTGCAAGCCTTGTCTTTTCCTTGTCAGTTTGGGACAATCACTTTGGTGTAGGTACATACTGCTTCAGTTAAGCTTTCTGTAGGCATGTTTCAAGTTGTGGGTATTCTTAGTATTTGGCACTTGTGGTATGGGCCAGTCCATGTATATATGTATGGAAAAAGTCATGCTCCTAGCACTCATGTCTATTGTGAAGGGAGGAGATTTGTAGAAGAGATGGGTATAAACACAGAAAGGAACCTCTTGCAGTGGATACACTAATGATATAACACATACCCATTTTCATCAGTTTTCATTCTAAAAGAGTATTTCTTTATCCTAGTGAAAAATTGAGGTGTGGAATGAGATTTGGCTACAGATATCTTGTAAGCCAGTGATGGAGCCAAGAATAGAAACAAGCTCTTTGTGTTCCCACCTGGTAATCAGGATTATAAGACTTGAGGCAAGCCAGGTTTCTGTTTGAGGACTACTGCAATGCCAGAGATACAATTTCTGGTAGTTACTGAGACATAACCTTATTACAGCCTCTGACTTTCAATTGGTATCCATCTAACTTCAGTATCATGATTTTTTTAATAATCCAATTCCTCACTGGTTAAAAGTACCACATATTCTTGTAGGGGAAGCAGGTGGGATGTGCTAGAGCTAACACAACGTTGGATATGGTATATTGGCATTGTGCAGCATATACTGCATCATTCATTGAATGTCTGGCACTATGCAGCCAGTTCATCCTTCATTGACAGTTTGGTTTGTGTGATTGGACCTTTTGTGGATCAAACAATTCTCCCAAAACAGAACAGTTTCAAATTTAAATTGAACCAGAAGCCAAGTACAAATATGCATTTTTGTTATTTTAAAATTAGAATAGCTCAGTGAAGAACTGGATCTCCTGATGGAGGGATACTTTTTTTTTTTTAAATGATTTTATGCACAGAGCTTGTATTTCTTTTTCTTTTTGAAAGAAGAGGATACCATATTTTCCCAAGACTAACAATATTTTTAAAATTATTTTTGAGCTGTAATGGCTATAAGAGCTTTTCTAGATCTTTTTTGCTGGCTTCTTGCCAGTGACTGCTGTGGAAAGTACATCTTCATGCAAAGATGTGTGTGTTCTCTTTGAAGGTTAACAAGGGCCTGCAGAGCACAGCCTAAGCATCTGGCTCATGAGATTAAAAACCTTAGAAGGAAAGTGCCATAGGCCTCAGAGGATGAGTAACCACCTTAAAAAGAAGGATAGGTGTGAACAGACAGCCTAAAAAATGGGGGAAAATATTGATCAGCAGGAAATTTGTCTCTTTTTAGTGAACAAGAAGTCTAAGGCTCTACTGACAACTGATAAAAATCAGGCTCTCAGATTTGGTAAAGGGCATTAAAAAAAGTAATGAGAAGTCTAGTAGGTGATTACTCTGAAGGTTATACTAGGATAGATCTTATTAAATATTTTCATTATTGACCTGTCTGCACACACACACAAACAAAATGAAATTGTAGTTTTGAAAACCTGCTGAGGGCATAGAACTGGGAGACATTGTTGGTATGTTGGAGGGTTGGAATGCCACAAGAATTGCATTATATTGAGGTCTAGAGTTTTAGAAATTGGATGGCATGTAATCAGAATGCAAGGTTGGTCACTTAGAGACTAGCATGGTTTTCACATAACATTTGGGAGCTTGGTGGGAGGACTTCAGCAGGTTGTTGCTTCTCCAGCAATGTCTCCACTGCAGACCTTAATTTAATGAGTTTTCTCTTTCCTGATTTATTTCCTTATGAAGGCAGTCCCCTAGATGCCTGATTCCTGACAGTTTATTAAAAATTAAACTGTCAGACAGCAAATTTACAAAATCTATGTAATGGTTTGTTTTTATGCTTGTGATGAATATCCATTACAGGATTTTATCATTCCAATTAGAAAAGGAATTATTTAGTTTTGTTCAGTGTTTTCTTTTATTTTCTTTCCCTCCTTTATTTTTTATATGCCAGAGAACACCAAACAAATATCCCATCATTTAGTTAAAAAGACATGTGACACTATGTGACACACATGATCTTTTGGGCTATGTGGTGTTTGCTGTCCACATAAAAAGCATATCCTGAAATAATTTTCTTGACAGTGCTTCAGGGTTTGTTTGGAGGAGGTTTCTATCTTCATACATACATATAAAAACATAGTAAATAATCCAATGTTGTTTCTGAAGTTGGAAGTTAGTATCAGCCTCATAAATACATTATCTGATACTCCAGATTTCCTGTGCATAAAGCTGTTGAGGTGTGAGTTTCTCAACAGTAAAAAGGAGTCTGATACAGCTTTAAGGATGTTAATTTGTGCCCAGATTCTGGCAATAATGTGGATGCTGTGCTGGAGCGCAGTTACACAAAAAGGCTATGACTGTCTGCTTGATTAATATTTTTTCTCTGTTTCTAAAGAGGTATTGAAATGAGTGTTCTGCACCATTGGGACAGGTCTGTGTCCATGGAAAAGTTAGTAGGAAATAGAAAAGTTCTAAGTTGGACTTTCTAGAAAGATTCCTGTGTTATTATTTTAAAATCCTATTTCTGACATGTTTTGCTTCCTCTACCCACACGTGTATGCATGTCCCTTTTCTTAACAGCTCTTCTCCACCTCATTCACCAGCCTGTAGCTGACCTACAGGTCCACACCCTGTCGACCCCATGAAATCCTGTCATTGCAAATTCCAACCATGTTGATTCTGGTCTTTTGATCTATGTGCTTGACTCGTGCACCAGCTCATGGGAGAGCATCTCTTACCCATTAGCTGCCTAGCTGGTTTCCCACACCACCAAAGTGAGTTCTCTCCTCACAGCTCAGGTCTCCACATCCCATGTGCCATGAGTGTTTTCCTCGTAGACCACTGGGTCTTCCACCCTGTTCTTAGTCTGCTGACTGATTTCTCAAACAGATCCTACACAGGAAATGCACCTCTGCCACCACCTCTTCTTTCCTCCCTCTGGATTCCCAGGATGACAAGTTGCAATCCTTCCCATTGTGTGGGTGCAGCCTCTGCTTGGCATTACACAGGGGAGAGAAGGGAATGGGCTGGAGGAGCAGGAAATCTCTGCCTGATCAGAACCAGCCTCCCATAGGCTCAGCAAGAGGGACTTCCTTTAACTACACTGTGATTCAGACTCCGATGGTGAGAAAAAGGACATTTCTGGGAGTTGAAGGATGGCATGCAGAACTAGTAGTTATCAAATCTAACCAGAAAGCTTTTATTTGGTGTGTTTTGAAAATGTAAAAAAAAACATTCTTAAAATACAGAAGCAAACCTATCGCATTTCCTGCAGGGCTGAAGTTAACAGAATTGTATCCCATGCTTTTCCTCTGTATCTGTGGGTCTTACTGTGGAAGGAAGATTGTGTTGTGTACTTTAAGGTGTTCCCATGCAATTTGGAATAACTTCTAAAATCCTTTCATAGTTTGGTAGAGAAAATAGTGATTTTATGTATCTTTAATTCTGTGCTTTATATATGAATTACTGTGCTGTTACTTAAAATCGTTTGCAGTAAGATAATTCAGACTTCTCTTTGAGTCAAGCCTAAGAAAATATCTGTAAATTAGTGCTAATGGTCAGTGTGGCTGAGAGAGAAATTCTTTCATGTTTGGAATTGACTGTAAGATTGAACTTACTCCAATTTATTGCAAAGTCAATATTCAGTTTAAAAATTAAAAAGGTTAATAATTATTAGGTTTTCAAAGGAAAGTACTAGTGTTATGACCTGCCTAACATCATACAGCTACAAAAATGCTATAAAATGATTTTTTAAGCTTATATTTATAGTGAGTAGATGGCTTATTCCTTCATCTCACTACTTATGCATCCATGAACTGTTAATTAATACTTTTGCAGTAATTACAGAATATTTTAAATATACATCATTCTTCTGAATTTTAAAAGATCAGGAATTTTTTATTAATTTAAAAGGATAATAGGACTGACCCACACTTTCATCAGCTCTTTAATAAAGAGGTGCTTTTTTAGATCATTTAAATTTTTACATTTTGATTGCAAGGAATAATAAAAAGTCTTTTTTTCATACTTTTTTCCATTTGCTCTTCTAAGCTGGGTCACCCTTGTATCAAAAAAGGTCATTGTTTTCCATAAAAAGGTGAGTGATTGCCTGCAAGTATTGATAAAAGGGGAACTTGGATCCTAACTCTTTTGGCTTCTGGCATGCAGTTTTCTTTATACAGGGAGCTGTGGTTTGTACCAGAAATTTTAATTCCATTTAGTTTCTTCTTCTTTTTCACCACTCTGTTACATGCCTGGAAATGTTTAACCTAAATAATTTGATACCTCTTCGCAATGGCGCTTCTCCCAACACTCCTTGCTCTATGGCTGCCATGGAGCACAGGAGAAACCAGAGCACAATTTTTAGATGAGCAATACAGTATGGAAAATGCAGCAGCTAGGTTTCTACCGAGAGATAATACCTCATAATCAAACTGCTGATACCCTTGGAAAAGACACATAAACTTCAGGCACTTCTAGCTCTTCCTGAGATATGAGGCAGCGTTTGCAGCCTTTGAGCTTGACAGAAGAGGAGATCAGTTGCCTTGGAGCGTAGTTGATTAGGCTTATTAGAAGAATTTGGAGGAAAAGAGGATTGCTACTTTTGGAGCAGAGGAATCATTTTAACAGGAGAGACAGCAGGAGAAAACAAGAAAAGTGAAAATCAACAGGCACAGAGAGTTCCTGCAAAACACCCAGCACTCTGATCTCAGCCTTCCAAAGTAGGGGGCCAGCTCCCTGGAAGCAAGGGTACACTGCCAAGGAGATGCCTTCCTTGGGAACAGGGAGGTAGTGGAAAGGTGTAGTGAAATGGATTAGAAATAGTAAATACTGTTAAAAAGATGTAGTTGTTGGCTGCAAATTTGAAAACCATAGAAAACCTCCCACATATCAAGAAAGGGGGGCTCTAGGTGATTCTTTTAATCTTAGCTCTATAAAGCACAAATAATTTTTCATGTGATGTAAAATCTGTCTTCATAATAATCTGTATGCATATATAAAGTTGTGTGCCATGGCTTGAGCCTGATGTGAAGAAGCTTCTTTGGATTTCATCACATTCGTATTTTTAATGCAGGTTTTAGTGTTACCCTTCTTAGGATTTGGTGGGGTTTGTGTGTTTTGTTTTAAAACAAAGAACAAACAAAGATAGCACTGTATTTCCTAAAGTTAAGACATCCAAGTACTGGCTAACTGTCTGGTTAGTTGAGGTGCATATAAAACTGTAAATGTTTGTTTTCCTGTGTCATAGCCAGATTGACTCACTGCAAGCTATCCATGTTCACGAGTTTTGTTAGACTGCACAAATGTGGAAGCTGGAGGCACAGACACTTGACCACTGCTCTGTTCCTGTTTAAATGTGCCTCTTGGACTTGAGTAGGTGATTTCCAGTAAGCTGTTTGTTTATAAATCTCTATTTGTGAACTTTTTGCTCACATCTGATACAAATATGATGCAGTTCACAGAACTGAATAGGCTGAGCAAATATTTCCACAGGTTGTTGGTGTCTGAGTAACTGGATCTATGCCCATGGCAGCACTCATCTGCTCACCTGTTCCACATTCAGGTGATTAAGGATACCCTTAATTTTGGCTGCCTTGCATTTGCCACAGTTGTCTTACCTTTTCTGTCTCTTGACCCAATAGTGAGATGTTACGAGCGGGGCGCTCTCCCTGCCTGTAGACAGAAGGGAAGGTGAGCTGTGTTTGTTCGGAGCAGGTCTTTTGTTTTTATGCTGTATTATTGGCTATCTTGTGTTCTTGCATAATATTGTTTACAGAGTACATAGTAAAACACAACATATATGTGCAGCAGATTGTAGGAAGGGAGTGGAATAGTCTACCATGAACTACATTGAGTTTGCTGAGCTGAGAAGTACTTTGTGATCCTGCTCAGCTCTTGTTTTTTATTCTGTGTTAAGGTTCAGAGATTTCTGATTCCTCTTTATACCTCCTTTCTGTAGGAGAGGTCTTATGTGAAGACTGGGAAGTGTAATATGTTTTGACTATCTTCTTAATCTGTGTAAGTGGGCAATACAGAGCTCTAATACACACCCACAAAACAGTTCTGCTACTCAGTGTGGGTACGATTACTGAGGCTGGATGCAACAGAGTTAAGGACATTGATCATTTAAGATTGTCTTTCCACAGGAACTTTTATGGAATACAGTTAAGAGACACACTTGTCTGCAGTGTTCTTACAGGTTCAGTTGTCTTCAAAGTGGTTTACTTCCTTAAGATATATATTTTTGGTGGTGTTTGTGATGAGCTTTTACAGATTATTTAGGCATATGGCTGTTGTTCTGAGGTAGCTACATGTTTTACAAGCAAATTTGGGATGGGAAACAATATTTTGTTCCTGTCCCTTTCAGAGTGGCATACTAAACGTTGTCATTTCTTTCCCATGATAAACTTCAGAGTCCTAGGCTAGCTGCTATCACAGGCTACTGTGTTACAGTTAGCTGAACAGATGCTTCAGTTTGCTACTACCAGCATTTCAAGAATTTCTGTTTTAAAAATTGCAATTTCTTAATTTCAAGAATTTTATAATATGGTCTGGTTGACACCTCTTTCTTTCAAATATTGGAGCCGATGGATCACTTAGAGAATCTTATTTTATGTTTTGCCTGTTTGCTTGTGCAGTGAGTAGTGTAGTGTTGTGATATAAATTTTTTTGAACTTAAGCTGTTAACCAGTAGTAACCTGTAAGTCCCAGTTTATTCTGAAGATTTGCTGTATGGTTGGTGTTGCAAAAGTTGACACCTGAGAGAGAGATGAACTGAGTATTTTAGGCAGAATTCAGAATCTATGAAATGTAACATCTTAGCACGTCCTGTGTTCTTACTGATGCAATCTAAACTTTTAAAAATAATAAACCCCAAATGCAAAATAGGAAGTCTTGAGTAAAAGCTAGATATCAGTGAGTTTTGAAAAAATCTGATTGTAACAGTATTGCATTTTATAGATGGAGACATACACCAGCTATGAAAGCTTTTGATTATATCTCTACCTGTGACACTGAAGCACAGTGTCATCCAGATTTTATTCTGGGATGGGTATGTGCTGCTATTTTTGTACTTCCTGAGATGCTTCCTTCTCTTCTCATTTCAAAAATTTTTGAGGAATTTTTATTTTGTATTATTTCTGTTAAGGACAGTAGGCCGAAGAATCTAGTCCACCAGTGGTATTGGAAGTAGTATCAAAAATGTTGTGATGGATGGATGTTGCATAATATATATGAAGTGCAAAATGCTTTACTGAAGAAAAGGTGGACTAGCATTACATGAATGGCAGCGTATGCTTGTACTTATCTGAATACTGAGTTGATTTTGAACTTTGCTTGTCTCTACTGGAGAAGGGAGTATTGAGAACCAGTACACACCTTTACAAAAACTTTACAAAACAGGTGCTTTACCTGCCATACTCTGATGTATTATGTGTTACAACTGCAGTAGCAAGATGCATTTTCTAAACAGAAGGAAAAACTGTTTATGGCTTTTCGTGATCTTTTGCAAGTTACAAAGTAAAATCCATTTCATTGTTCCTAGAACCATAACTCCTCCCTGGACCTTTGTAGTTTATGTACATCTTGTAAAAGGTCTGTCAAGCAAAGCATTTGTTTGGGCATGCTGCTGCTGCTTTGATTTAACAAGGGCAGGGAGCAGCCACTGCTGCAGTCTGGTGCTCTGGACCTCGCCATGGCCCAACAAGCAGGTACCAGCCACGGGCTCCAATGTGAACTCTGGTGGTCTCCTCCAAGTAGCACATCATATCCCGTCACCTGCGCCAGCTACGCTCGCACGTCAGCACAGACAAGCTGTTTGACACATAGCTGAGGGAAAAAAGACATTGGACTGGAAAGTGTAACAGCTCCACCCTGCTGCTAATTCTTTTTCCCTAGTCTTTATTAATGCTCTCGCACTTCTTAGTTTATGAGAAGAGTTCTTGTGAATGCGTTAACACTTCCACAAAGGAAGAGTGTTGCTGGCTTGTGTGCTGGGCTGCAATGTCAGCCAGTGCTTCCTGTATCAGACTGTCTGCCTGTGGGCACTGAAATTAAGCACGGTACAGCCAGTGCTCTGCAGACCTGGATGCAATTCATCTGAGTAGTCAGACACAGAGAAATGCCTTGTAAGTTTGCTATGTTTTTCTGATTTCTGTAAATCCATGTCTGGATTCCATTATCACGTAATTGCAGTTGGACATAAGATCCCCCTAGAAAACAGTTCTGACCAAACCAGCATTTTAGAAATGGTCTGCTGCTGCGTACTTGAATTGAGTTTCAGTACTGGCAAACCAGTCAAGAAAAAGATTTGTCTGCACTTATAACTAAGAGCCAAGGACTTCTTGGTCGTGAGAGGTAAGATTTTGTGTAGTCTCTCTGTGCCCCAGGTTCACTTTCCTTGGGCAAATTACTGAAGTCAGCAATTTCAAACTTAGGAGACTGGAGTTAGGTGTTGACAGCCATCTTTAAGTACCTAAATAAGTGGTCTCATTTTAAGAGGTCCTGAGCACACAATTCTTTTTGACTTCAAAAGAAGCTGCAAATGCTGTGTCCACTTTGATTAATTGAAAGGCTGACCATCAAAGTGAAATTATGTTGCCAAGCTAAAGGAAAAGAAATAAAGACTTAGCACACTGTATAAATCAATCGCAGATCAGAGTTTACTGGGTATAAAATGTACAGCATCTTATGTGCCCTTTTGTACTTTCTGAATCTCACTGGGCCCAAAACTACAACAGAAAACCCCTCACGGTTTGTGAAATATGGCAATGCCCAGAAACATTTGCCAGTTTAGCCACTGAAAAATAGATATGGCTGCTCAAAATTTATACTGTTTGCTAGGGCCTTAGGTGAAAAGAAAACGAAATTTTAAAATGCTTATTTTTTTTCATTTGAAGGTAATGTCTTAAATCCTCAAGAGATGAACAACCTACTACCTTCCCCTACTTTGATCAATCTGTCTTTGAGGCATGATTTACACCTTATTATAGTACTTCAGGTTACAGCCTCTGTTCTGGAAAGTTTTGTGGAGATAGGTATCTGGGGAGGAAAGAAAAAAAAAGACCTGATAAGTGCCCCAATGGAAGAAAGGCTTCAGGCTGTGTGTGTGTGTTGGTCGTGTTTTCCAGTCCTCACAGCAGAGGGAACACTCTGTGCAATGGAAACTTCAGCTGGGCACTGACTAACTCATGAGGCATAATATCATGAGAAGACAGAATTTGCCAACACCACTGTTTGCACAATTACAGGGTTTTTTTGGGCTCAGTTTGCCAGCTCTTGGACCCTCATGGTGTTTTCTTGGTCATCAGCACATTCAGGCAAACCTGAGTGCCATGTTTAAACATGGCATTTCTGGTTCAGTTACGTATTTGGCATAATGTAGGCTGAGCCATCAGCAGTTAATCAAAATTACCACAGATTTGGAACAAAACGAATGTTCAGTAGTGAGTAATGGAAGATAATAGTTTCTATCACAAGCATGTCACCTTCCCCATCTTAGCAGCTCCTTGTCACCAGCACCCAAGTACTGATCTGCCTCTGATGCATCTTTTAGTCACGGAGGCTGCCCTTACTGGTGTCTGGGGGTGTGGAAATAGGAATCACTTCTGTCTTTTCCTGCCTGACCTTCAGTATTGGGAGGTGTGTGTGAGGTTTTGGGAGGTTTTGTCTTCATTCTCTCCAATACTTTTGTATACAGCTGAAGGCTAGGTGGTAAGTTTTTGTCATGGCTCTTTTATATTGCAGGAGTGCATTCTGTTATCTGACAAGATTAGTAAGTCAAGCAGCATGAATGATTATTAAGTATAATTGTTTGTTTATATAAATATAACAGTTAAATAGTTACTTACACAGGCCAAGTGACACAATTATTCAGTATTTGAATGTGTAGAGGAGATGTGCTATATTGCTGCACTTCAGGGAAAGAAAACCTATGTTGAATTGCTCAGTAAGTTTATTTATTTTCTATTTTCACAGTGGTAGTAACCTGTTGATGGGGAACTGCTGGAGAGTTCCTCAATACTGCATGTCGTATTTTTGTCCCTAGAAAAGAAAGCTGTTGTACTAAGTGGCCCTTAATAAGTGACCATTTCCTGCAGTAAATAGTGATCTATCCAGATCTTCCTGACAGAAAGTTTAATTGGACATAAGTGAACTGATACCATTAGGTCTCAGCCCAAGTCTTCTATAGTTCCTTCTTGCTATTTTCAGCTTCTTGATTTAAAGGTGGGCTTGGGGGATTCCATTAGGATTGCCACAGGCTTTAATCTTAACCTTCAGGCAAAAAAAGGTCTTAAAATTATATAGACAGTTTCATTAACCCTCCTGAGTTTCTTTAAAACACTTGGCTTCAATAGGAATGTAGCTAAACTGAGGGAACTAGCATTCTCAGTCAGAGCTTTTTTGGCCTTTGTAGTTTAGCCATTTGTTTAAAAATCCACAACGCAACCAAAACCATCTAAGACAACAGTAAAGCCCCAGTAAAGCAGAAGAATGAGTGTGATTAATCTAAATTTTAGTATTTCAGTAGTTTCTTGCTCTGCCATGCCTGTTTATTTGTAGCTAAACAGCAGACCATTGTAACAGTGCAGAGGTCTGTAAAAACAGGGCTTCCTCTTGCAGCTTCCTGTTGAGCAGGAGCAAACACAAACTGTACTCTGCTGTTCAGTTGTGCCTAGCCCATCTTTACGTGTATCTCCCCTGACAGACCTTTACTGTGCACCTCGGGGTCAGCCACTGGATGCTGCTTTATTTCAGATGGTGAAACTGATCCCTGTAGTCAGATTTGAAAGAACAGGCTATTGCCCAGTTCACACAGAGCAGCTCTGGCCCTAAGGGAGGCCAGCTTCCAGACTGGGATCTCCAAGCAAGGTTTCATTACTCCTCATTTCCTCCAGAAACCTGGCTGAGCGACAAGGAAGCTGTTAAAAATTATTTTATCAACATTTTCTTTAAGGAATGTGGATTTGCCCAAAATGAAACATTCTAAGGAAGTGCAAACTTCTGACTTGTTTCCTGCCTTCTTACCTGGCAAATTTTCTGGGACTTCATGGTAGCTTGCTTGAGGAAGTTTGTTTGAGTTTGCATCCTCGAGGGCCTGCACTCCACTGGGCCACTGAAACAGGAGCCTGGCAGCAGTGGTGCTGCTGGGAGATGATGACCTCCTGGCAGGAATGCCCTCAGAAGTTAACAACTTCAGGGGAAATAAGGAAACTGGAATTTATATAGTGGATCCTACAAGGAATTTTTTTTTCCTGAGGTTTAATTTCACTGCAGTTAGTAAATACTCAAGTGTAAAATATGCTGCAAGGTTGAGAGACTGGAAGTTTCTCAAATTACTCAACCTTCCATCAACCAGTCATAGAACCAAGTCATAGAATCTTCCAAAACTGGAATAGCCAGCTGCTCCCCTTTTGTTTAGGAAAGGGACATGTATGTTTGCGTGTATTTTTTTGTATCTTTCTGGTAGTACTTTTCTGTCTGGGGGTTATTTCTGCACACTGCAGATGTTACTACTTGGAGCTCAATTTAGAAGTCTTAGTATAACTAAAGAAGTTCTGGTATAAAAACCTATGTATAAACAAATACTGGGTTTTTCTTTTTTTTTTTTCCAGGACATTGAAGAGATTTGCAAAGAAAATGCTGCTTGACATTGCACTCATATTTATGTCTTTAAGGAACATCTGCAAAAAGCAAATGCAGTTAGGTTAGTTTTGGGTTTTGTTGTTAGATATCTCAGATATGTTGATGTCTACCTTTCCTTAAAGCAGGCTTATGTGGGCCTGAGAAATTCTGGGAGCACTCCCAATATTCAGTTGAATTGACAGTTACATTCTTAAAACAAAGAGTGTGGTTTTTTTGTTGTTGCTGTTGCTGGTTTTTTGGTTTGTTTACCTTCAATAAATTTTAGGTAAACCAAACTAGTAACATTTAACAAATTCACACCCATCAAGTTTGTAATGTTGGAATTAAGTGAATTTCAACATGTCAGGTAGCAGCAGGTAGTCTACAATAAACAAGACTTCTTAATTTTCTTTTTCATATGTTCAGATAAACATTCAGCTTAGCTTAGCTTCGTACATAATTAAAATTACTACCACATTTTCTTTTGTTGCAATTTAAAATAGTTTTTGTTCTTAAGTTTCTTATTTATGTGCAAAAATAAATGTACCCCTTCCCCTATTTCTCTATATTTGGAATTGTATAGTGTTAGGGGTTTTTTTTTGTTTCATGTTTGCTAGGGAGTTAGAACTGTGAAATCCTGTTTTATTGCTCTAGCAGAATTGTAGGATTTGTGGAGGGAAATATCCCCACCCTCCCCAAAATAAAATTCCAACCCTGAAACAAAACAAAATCACTGAAATGAAAAACCTATAGCAAATTCCATAAGAAGAAAAGTATATGGCTCTTCTACTCACTCTAATTGCCCCACTAGTTTTTCAGATATTTTCAGAGGTCTTTAATTATTTAAAATTTATATGACACTTTACAATTGCTGTTATTTTATACTCTGAAAAATTGGTTACTTTCATGTCTGAAATCACAGGGAAGTCATATGAACTAAATATTACATTCTTGCCACTGCTTTTATGCATTGCATGTTTAGCATCTAACTAAAACGCAAGTAGAAAGCTCATCTTGAAAGAGACTACTTAATTAAAAATTAAACGATGAATTAAAACTTAAATTATGCAAAACTAATAAGCTACATTACCAAAACACACAATTAATTTGCTACAATATATGGAAAGAAAATGTTAGCGTTTTTACTTTTGTTTCATGTTTGCATTGCAGTCTGCACAGGCTGCTGTTTTGGAATTCCTCACCTTGAAATATTTGACATATCTGAATTAAGATATAAATCAGTGATTTTTAGGTTGTGAGTTTTGCAAAACTCATCAGAGATTAAAACTTGGATAGTGCAAAGGAATCTGTTATAAAGTGGGGCAAATCCAATTATTTTTCAATTAGTGCAGTATCACTTCTGTGTATAAGATTCAAATCAGTGCATCGTATCACCTTGCACAAATCGATAGAGTAAAAATGGACTTGTTGACAAAAACTGCAATTTAACCTATTGCTCTAATTCCATGGTATAACGGGTTTATTTTTTACTGGAATTGCTTTCAACTAATTGCAAATGCTGAGATTCTGCATACAGTAATTATGTGTGCTTACCTTTATAGAGACCAGATGAAGCATGCTTTTAAATTCTGTGTTCAGTTTAGCCGTTTAAAGGAGGCATTCCCTAAGTCCTGTGTCAGAGGCACAGGAAGGTATTTTCTTAGCAGATGTGGGGATGTGTTCCTATCTGTCTAAAATACTACAGTGGCCGAATACTAGACATGCAGCAAAGTACTCTGTGCTTTACTGTAACACAAGCAAAGGGAGACATTTTCAGTAGTATCTGCTGGTGTTTTTCATGATTGTATTCTTCAACCTGAGTAAAGCTTAGATGGCTGAAGGAAAGGAATTAGGGAATTAAAGAAAGCTCCATCTGATTAAGTTAATTATGAAGCTCGAATCTAATACTTTATTATTGCTGTACACTGGAAGGTGATCTTCATTTACATTTGCATTTTTTTACATTTTAGTATTACATAAAATAACATTTGCTTTTAATGTTTCATATCAAATATCTTCAGCGCTTTCTCTCAGGTCTTGCTAATTTAGCCTTTGTAGCTATATAAGTAGTTGTTTATCTGGCATTATAATTTAAAAGTTTACATTAAAAATAAAATCAATACTGGGATAAAAGCATGAAGAGTACAGCTAAAATAATTTATAATAGCTCTATTGGTGATGGAAATCTAAGGAATGAATATTGTGTATAATAAAGGCAATTACCTGAGCTGCTTATAAGGAAAAATACTGCTTTTGGTGTGGGGGGATGTAAGGAGGAGATCATGGAAGCAGTTACAGCTCTAATTTTCTGGGTTGAGCTGTGTTAGCCCTGGCATAAATTGCAGCAGCCTAGAGGTACATGTGCCATCTGAGGATTGCATTCTGCCCTGACATCTTTCTGAATGTGTCGGAGAGGTGTGGGGGAGAGAGAGCAAAGGCACTGGTGTCTGCTGGGGGTTTGCACGCACTGGGAGGTCTCAGATTTCCTCAATCATCCTCTCACACGTCAACTACAGGCTTTGGTTGGTTTGCACAACTTAAAGTCCAGTGGAGCGGGTTGTGATAAGAAAACTGGTTTGGTATTTAACCTAAGTGATTTTTCTCACTTTTGCATTTATCAGGTAAAAGTTCTCTCTTCAACAAAATGAAGTGTTTAATCTACTATCACAAAGAGTGAAACGTGAATAAAGATTGACTTGGACATAATTTTTCTAACTACTCTTGATGGACATCTTAAGATTCAGCTTAATTTAATTGAAATCTTTAACTCTGTCTTTTTGGGAAGCTCTTTTCTTTTATGTCCATGGTTAAGTGAGCAAGGCAATGACGTGCTCCCCTAACAACTGTTCGAGAATCATTGGGCTGATTGACTAATGTTTCTGCCCTTTTTATGCACTTCTGGTGTTCCATCATGGCTTTCTCCGTCCTGTGCATATAAGTGGATTTATCTGAATGATAATAAGCCAGATGGTTAGGTGGTAGGCCAGGTATTTTGAAGGTAAGCATATTCTTTGTCATAGAGCCATGTTAGCCAGGAGCTCTGCACCACATTTCAAATCCTTCAGCAGTCTCCCCAGGAGGTGGCAGCTGTAGAAGCCTAATGGATATCATCACCTTCAACTGTCAGCTCCTTTTTTCCTGTCTGTCATGACTGTTTACTTCTGATCATACCAGTTGACATTTATGTGTCACAATAGAAAACTGAACCAGTGCAGGAGTAAAGGCGACACTGGGTTTACGGTTACTTCTTGTATCACAACAGGCAGCTGGCAACTCATTAACACCATGTGGAGTGTCAAGCATATAGTATATTAAATAAAATTAATGCCTACAGGCCCTGTAAATAAGGAGATGGCCATAACAGACAATGAAATTACATGAATGGTTGAAACAGGAAGAGTGGAGGTGACAGATTTAAAAATAAAAGGGGGGGAAAAAAGAAAGAAAAAAGGCGGGGAGCAGGGATGAGTCCGTAGGCCAAGGTACATGAACATGTTAAGCCTTTGACTGTCATTCCTTATCATTTTCTTATTTACCCTCTGAAGAAAGACATGTGGCATGGGAGAGTTCTGCCAGGCATCTGATGACTTACTGGAAACTCTGTGTTTGGCAGCAATGGCAGTGTTAAGATCCTCAAAGATACCCCACGTTCTCTTTAGCCATTATTCAACAGTGAATGTGAGTATGGAAGACTTGGGTCCAGCTGTGGTGATCCAGTAGAGCATTTTAGCTTGAGTACAGTCCTGAGAGTAGTGAACACAGAAGTGCTTTTCTTCATCAATAGCTAACATGGGTTTGTATAAAGTGATCTCTTTACTCACATTCTCTGGAATAACCACTTGTTGATTGGAATATTGTGCAGGCTGTTGGTCATTTGCTTTTCTCTATTTGCAAATACTGCTCCATGTCTTCTGTCTCATGTAGTGAACGGTTTGGCTAAGCCACAGGCTTAATTTTGGCAGGTAAACACCTGAGGTATGGTGTTTCACCACAGGTATGGTGAAACAATTTATATAATTTATATAATATGAAATGTTTCATCCCAGATAATTAAAACTTACAAGAAGTTTTATACAGGGTAAAACTTCTTAAAAAATAATTGATAATTTCAAATTAGTTTTCTATTTCAGAATTTTAAATCATAAATAAACTTTAGGATCTTTTTACTTAATAGGAATTTTAGATCATATTTGGATTTATTTACTTAAATATACTGGATAGAAGTGTTCCAGTTGTTCTGTAGATTACTAAAATACTATAATGCATTCCAGGAAACATAGCAAATGGTGTTCAGAGGAAATGATGGGTAGAATTTAGTACAGAAAATGGCATTAAAATCACAAAATTTTATACTCACTGGATATCATAAAGCACTGAATTTTCCTTTAATTTAAACAGTCAGATCCTGTAGACTGCAAATAAGCTGTCTTTGGGCATTGTTGTGGCAATGCTGTACCTGCTAGTAGTAGATGTTGGTTCAGGTAAGCTCAACAGGCAACAATTTACACAGTGCATCAGTCTTTTATGCCATTAAGCTGATGGAAGCATGTTTAAAGAGAAATTGAACAAAAAATACACATTTTTGTTACTGTAACAAGCTGCTTTATAATTTCTGGTAAGAAACAAGAAAAAAAAATTGAACGCTATTCATTGTCATAATTAAATTGCTACAAAAAAGTAATTGTGGACCAGTGTATTGTCTCATTAAAAAAAAAAGGTACCGGCTTTGATCTCATCTTTTGGCAGTTTATTTTATGCATTTATTGTTCGTTAATTAGAGTTCCTACATATTTGCCCTTCTTGCCTGATTGCCTTTGCCTTTTATAGCTACGGTGAGCTTTCCTTGCCTTTGCATTTGAGATGAGCTGAGATAGCCACCTACAGTGATTGCGTCAGGTCCCTTCATAATTTTTATTAATCCTCACTGAGGATTTTTTCCCCCCTAATGAAAACAGAGGTCTGCTGTATTTCATTTACTTTTTTCATGTTCTCAGGATCATCTATCATTCTGGATGGTTTCTAATATCTGTTCTCTACTTCCTCAAGGTGGCTGGGATGCTGTTTTGAGTGTGTGGCCCTGCTAGAGCCATGCCTACTGCTAGAATAATGCTCTCTGACTCCTGTGTGACAAAAAGGTCAGGTTTTCAAAGGCTGCAGGGCAATCATGCTGACCCAACTACTGTTCTGGGCTGGCCAGCTTGCTGGCAGTGGAGCAGTTGAAGTGACATGCAGATGGCACAGGGGCATTGCTGCCTTTTCTGTTGTGGCTATAGGATTTGGGGGGGATCTGATGATGATTACGATGATGCAACTACTGTTTTGTTTTTCTTACTATGCTGTCAGAGGACATTCACCAGTATGAAATAAAGGGAAATAAGTGGATCTTGTAGTTAAAGCTTGTTAAAAACTCCTAATGTAACTTCTAAACATTTTTCATATAGCTGCAAGATATAAAGCAGCTCCAGTTCAGAATGCAGAATAGAACTACTGAGTTGTTTTAATTTTCCAATTAAATGACACATAATAAATAAAAATGTAAGTGCCCATAAACTAAAAGGAGGATTAAAAAGCACGTTTTTTTTTTAGTATTAGATCATATTACTTAATGTGTTGCTCTGTTTATTTTATTAACAAATCAAAGGGGATACTTAGTGTGCTTTGAGCAGTTTGTAAGCATTTGTGTTCAAAATTTTATTGCATTGTTACACGGACGATATTCTTTCATTCTGGGATAATGAGGAAAGGAAAAATCCTATCTTGCATCAAGCATAAATAAAAAAAATTGATAGACACATCTGAAAAGGAGAATATAACATCATTATGTATTTTTCCATTTATCTTTGTTGAATTGCCCAAGAACTGGTGTAGGAGGCCAGTCTGTCTGTGGCCTTTCTTTTTGCTCATAGGAATGTGCTTTGGTTACCACGTTGCCCTCAGATGCTCTGGGCAGCACAGACCCTGCTTTGGGGTGACTTTATGCAGTAACTGGCCCAGGAGGCAGCAGCCGATGTTTCTTGCTGAAGGTAGCAGCGTGATGCTCTGCTATTTATCACCACAGGACCTTGTTTCACTCTTCCTTTGCCTTACCCTGTTCCTGGGCAGCGCAGGTGCCTCCATCTGAACATGGCTCATGGGGTTTCTGCCTGTGACATGCTGGCACTGCCAGCCTGGTGCTGGGAACATCCCTGCCCACTGGGGCTTAACGGGGGCCCCACTCCCTCTGCCAGTCCCCAGGAATGGGGTCTGACCCAGGGCTTGGCTGGCAGGGCCCGAGGGGAGAGGGTGCTGCCTCCTCCATGCCAACAGGCATGGCTTCAGCCATGAGGGCCTTCTGTGTTTGGGTTTGTGGTGCCAACAATATCCTTCCATTTTCACTGTAAGGCTCCTGATAGTGTGTATTTAGGTAAGAATCCTGAAAAGATTACCTACTGGGGTGGAGGGTGTTCACGGTGATCTCTGCCCCCTGTACCGTGTGCTAAACGCCTCATGGGCTGCAGGAGGCACAGAAGTGGTTGGGTTTGGCTGGGGGTTGAGTGGCTGCTGGTGCCCCTGGGCTTTGAGTGATGGCTGCACGCCCCCAGCAGTAGATTTCCTGCTAATCTGGCAGAGACCATTTTACCTGAGTGCCTGTACCAGGCTGAGAGCTACAACCTGCTTCCCCCCTTGGTGGTAGCTCTGTAGGAAAGGGAGACTAACAGGAGAGGTAGCATCAACAGTGAAAGCTTCCATAATGTCAGGAAGAAATTTCTCTGTACCACATCCCAATATTTTTCTGTTCATGGAAGCTGAGATAAATATGCTTGCTTGGTTGGTTTTTGGTAGATGTACAATATTCACTGCATTGTTTTCCTGGTTTTATGTTACTGTGAGAAGATAAACTCATTTAAAATTTTCTTTTGTTTCTGAAACTTGATTAAAAATAAGATTCTAACAGTTCTTGAGCAGATTTTTCTCATCCTGCTGTCTTTGATCAAGTTTATCTGGAGAAGGAACAGCGCAATTAAGTTTTCCTTTCTGTCCTTCTGTTCTGGTTGTTCATGTAGTTTTACAAGAATAATTATAAGAATAATATATATAAAAGAATAATTTCTAGTAACACCTTATTGACAAATGGTTTGAAAACTGAACCAATGCCACACTTCTCATAGCTAGTTGCTTCATTAAGTTGTATAATATAACAAATCAATTTGCAAACATGTTTAATTAGATATAGATAAAGATAAATGATGAGTAGAAATACACATAACTATAAAAAGTTTGAAATACATTTAGTGGATGTGTCTTTCTATCCCTTAAGTCCATTGAATAAAAATGTAAATCAGTGTAGCTAAGTCCTACTGCTAAATGCAGTTTTACTTGCCTTTTTTTGTTATTTTTTTTCTTGCATTAAGCACTGAAAGCATGAAGGTACAGGATTTAAGTGGATTTTTGTTCTAAAAAGAAATACTCTCTGTTTTGAGGAATACTTTTACTAGGCTAACTGTTGTATCCTTGACAATCTGCATGAACATTTTAACGCTGTTTTGAAATAGAGCATTTTCTAATTTAGTAATGAATAGCACTGTAGGGTCTTACACACTGCTTTGATTCAATTTTGGGAAATGGGAGCTAACCACTCTAGGTATTTCAAAGCACACTGTATTCTTTGGAGTTGCATAATATAAACCAGTGTCAGTAGATTTTCTGAATGCCTGAATCTGTCCTTTTGAAGGCGTTTGCTATTTATTTCAAAATAAAAGGATTACTGCAGAGGCACCTGGGCTTGTGAGGAAGAAAAGGGATGCTGACACCTGGCAGATAGTTTCCTGGCGACATAACGGGGTCTAAAATATTGAGGTGGACAGCGCTTCTTTGAGGTAGCGCGTACTCCATGCTGTGCCGCATGCTTTAGAGCTACGCCTGACTTTTGCCTGCGACAGCTCCGGCGCTGTGAGCTATCGGAGCCGCGCGTCGCTTCAGGTGTGCTCCCAGAGCCTGCGAAGAACCAAAGCATCTTGGCCGGGCGGCAGTCTGCCCAATGACCTTTGTCGCGTGGAGCTCGATGATGGGTTGTGAAGGGGAGAGCTGGTTACAGTCAGCACTGGGGGGACCTGCCGCGGCGTGACGGCAGGTTCAAATCAAACCCAATAGTTGCTTCTTGTACTTTCTTCCCATGTCCTGCCAGCTTGCTGTATGGCTGCCACAACGGTAACCCTGTGAGTGGCTTGATTGGTGAGGATTTACATGTGTGCTAATTAGAGTGGAATAAATGATTGGCTGTTTGCTGCATCGCCATAAAGGGTGCCCAGATGTACACACTACGTGAACATAATGTGCACGGGCATGGCGCATCAAAGTTTGTCAGCTGCATTACCTCAGCAGGCTTAGGGCCTGTCGGAGAGCATTTGCTGATAATTGTCCCCTATGATTTAGTGTCTGACTTGGTGAAAGTGAAGGACCTCAAAGTACTGTCTTGGCAAGGGAATTTCTGATCGTTTAACAAAAGTAATAAATGAGCTAAAATCTGTCAAATGAGGGTGAAAAAAATAAATTTAAAGCTATAAGCAAGCAGCCTTAATGGAAGAATTCTGTGTGCTTGGAAATAGTTCGGAACGTAACACTAACTAAGCATCAAATTAGCTGCTGCAATTAACAATAGACACTGAACAGAGTGTTTAATTACGCTTAATTTGTTGTGATACAGCACAAGTCTTCAGTTATGAAAATCCCCCAGATGCCCAAGTATCCCCTGTATAGCTGAAATGCACTAAACTTTGCACACTTGGCTAATTTACCACAGAAAATACAGAACATTCCTTTTCATTTTAAAAATCTGCTTTAGATGAAGGAAGAATAAGTTTATGTTTAGAAATGATCATTCTTTTCAATCTCTCTTAAATAAAAAAAAAATCTGGGCTGTATATTTTTTCATGAAAATATATAATTAAGACAAAATCCCACACGTATCGTATTTATGCACAAAAATCGGTAATATCTGATTACTTTGACAAGTAATTTTGTACTTACATGTTCACAATATTGATAATGTATTAATGTACAATGATTAAATGGTTAAGCTGCCATATTAAAGTTATGAGCAGGAACATTTATCCAGCACAGCTAAGCAGGAACAAAGACTGTCCATTTACAGATGGCATTATTCAATCTCTGAACTGCTCAAAGATGTTAGCATTACAGCATTGATTCTGAGCACTGATACTGTGCCTCACTCCAATGACCCAATAGAGTTAAGTGATAAGGTTAAGTTAATTACTGTATCTGTGCTATACAGCTTCCACATGATTACTGCTGAGAAAGATAGTGATTCTTCTTGCTTTAATTAAGCAAAAGAGAATGAAAAGATATAATTGGTTTTTATAATAATCCTGTCTTATATCACTATCAACAAGCGTCATGTGCTTTTTCTACAACTTTGTTGCACGAATTCCTAGCAGCAAAATTTAAACAGTAGAATGTAGAAGTAAATTATTTAAATCCCTGTCCTAAAACACAGTGTCAGCTGAAGAATTAAATAGTTAATAGCTGTACTAATACTTCTGTAGCACCAAAGCGCCTGTGACAGTAAACTGTGTACCAGCTATGAAAAATCCATATTTGACAGTTAAAGAGAATCTGCTGGTTTTTTTCTATTTACATTATTACATTATTTTTTTTTTAACAAATGTTTTATTTTTGTTTCCAATAATGTATCAAATGGCAGTACTGTGACTTTAATGTTGATTTGTGAACAAGAGCTTTAACAGTATTTTATTTTAAATTTGCTTATTAGTTGTCCAAAATTGTTGCCTTTGGTTTGAAGGTGAAAGGGAGATGTAAAAGGTTCAGAAAAAAAGCCCAAGCAGTCTCCTGTAGGATAATACTCTCTTTTTTTCTTCTAGTCATGCATATAATAAAATGTATGTCTGTCATGAAGTATGCAAAAACAGTTTTACATTGAAAATAATGAATACAGATGAAAGCTGGCAGCGAAAGAAGGGGAGAGATAGTAGGTAGGTTTTAGTCCTTCTCGTGTTAAGCCCTGGTTCTGTGAACTGTTCTGCACAGGTAATCCCATTTCTCTGTATTGAGCTCTGCTAACTCTCGCAAGTTTACAAAATTTTGCCCACACAGATGAGATTACTTTACCATGTCTTGGCTTATCTAAGTAACCTCACAACAACTGCTCCTGGTTCTTACCATATTCCCAAATGCTGCCTCCCTGGCAGGAAGGGAACACATGTTGCCTTTCATTGTTGCTGCATTACACAGGTGCCAAGGTGCTGGTGGTTAGTGAGCTGCAGATTTCTGCTTTCTCATTGTGTTTTCATTTTTACATATAATTGTGATATGTCAAATTCATTGGAACAGGAGTTCTGATAGAGATTGTTAGATTAAAAATAGCAGAGTGCACATTTTCTAATTTTTCTCTACATGTGGGAAATGAAAGCTTTTTGTTTCTTATCCTGTGAATAGGCATAACTTTAAAACTTTGTTGAATAAAAAAAAAAAAAAATTGGAAAAAGAGGTTCCATGCTGCATATATAAATTTTTAGTGAAGTATTTGGTAGTCCAGGACAAGACGTATATTCTTTACTAAGTACTATGAATATATTTTAATATTATTCTTTTTTTCACAATAGTAAAGTTTTATCTCCTTAGCAATGATTTGTTTGCAAAGAGGATGCACTGAGATTAAAATTGTGGCACTGGAGATTTTAAAAGCTGCTTGGTACCCTCTCTGCCTACGGACAGCGTCTTCCTATTTTGTAGCTACACAGAATTAATTGGATAGTGTTTCATTTCCATAGAAGGCTTGTATGCAATGGTATGCAGTTCACACCATACTTCTTTTTCTCTGTAATTCTAATTTCTACTTCTCAAAAACATTTCCTTGAAGCAATAAATTCTTAATATTTTAAGTAAGAGAAAAAACATCTATGTCCAATGTTTGTGGTATTCTTCTTTGATAGCAAGTGTATGCAAGGAGATTAAGGGAAGAACGGGAGAGGCATTCTGAATTCTCAAACTCTTAACATTTATAAATAATTTCAGAGTAGTTAAGGGTCTTGTTTGGAAGGAAAGCACTGGGACTTAGATGAGAATAGGGAATGAAGGTATGAAGTAACATGCAGACTGTTTTAAGAAATCTGTTTGATTTTGTTTCTAGTTAATTCCATGAATTTGAAAATCTCAGTCACAGGATTTATTGGACCATTTCTTCCACTACCCCTCTATTGGTCTCTGCTCTCTCATTTTCAGAAGAGAAAACTGAAGTAAATTTAGGAGATATACTAAAGGATGTGCTAACAAATTATATATGTGGCTCAGCCAGTATTAAGGATTGGATGGGTTGGCAGAGAAGATTCAGAAAAATCAGGGTGTTTTGTGGCTTGGGGGGGGGGGGGCCCGNGGGGGGGGGGTCCCTGTATTTTCTTGTTCAGTGGGTGAGCTGAGGATTTCCAGTTCTTTCCCTGTCAACCTGATGTCTTTTGTCAGCTCTGTAGTCAATTTTTTAAAAGGCTCTTGACGTTTATTGCAAACAGATGCAATGACAATTGAAACATTTTCTTCTCATTCTTTTGTCTTAATAAATATATTCATCTAGAAAGCAGAATATCTTTTTCTCCTTACTTGAGTGTTGTAGTTTGCATTGGTGATGGGAAAGTAAAGCAATTGTGCAGAAAATGAAAAAGCATTTTGTGAGAAAGAATGCTCTGAGAATTCTTGATTTCTCCATGTACAGTAAACATTTTGAAATGTAAAGAACATCCCAACTTCTGAATTCTTTGTAAGTCTTTAGATAATGCAAGCACCGATACAGAAGACAGATCTTACGTGTTTCATAATGATACCTGCTCTCTTGCTGTTTGAGTGCACAGACAATTTGACAGTGATGGACATTGCTCATGCTTAATTATTTTTAAAAACATTTCTAACATTTAACGTATCATAGGAAGAGAAATGAACAGGGGACAATTTCAGTCTTTGTGACAACTGAGCATCCGTGTCCCTTCAGTCCTCTGACATGCAGTGTAATACAGAAGAGCTAACAGCTGTGAGTAAGCAGAGGCCATACAGCATTTCCTTCCTGCTAGACATATGATGGGTTAGCACTGTGTAATAATTACAATTTTCTTTAGTTATGTGCTTCTTAATGTATCAAGATGTTTACATATTTCAGCTGAGGTGGTGCTTATTTCATTAGGTCACATTGAGGAAAAGCAGCTTGTAAAGTTGCTTTCATATGTCAAAGTAATGATAAAATGAGTTTGAGGCCTTTATGATCAAGAACATTTTCTGCCTCTTTTTAATGATGTAGAATAGTAATGACCTGAAGTTTCATTTATTCTTGGAAAAAGTATAATTGCAAAAATTAACTTGTCATACACCACAGCTCAGCAAAGTTACTTTCCTATAAGTCTGTGGTCACAGTATGTTTTTTTGCAATTCAGCATCTGGCTCTGTGGGGTACTGATGGCTTCTATGAAGCAAAGTACCAGGGTGAGCAATTAAATGTAAAATGACAGCATAAAATATGATCATTACGGTTATACAAAAGACACATTTATGAATTTTGCAGATAACTGTCATTTTTTCTACTCATATTTGCTCTTTCTTTGTTAGCTTAATATTTCTCATGCAATTCATTTTTTTTTCTTCTAAAAAGTGAACAATGCCTTTTTAATTACCCTGACACTTGTTTGTGTCTTTCTTATTTGTCACATTTGAAGGCTAATGATAACTCTTTCACTTTGTTCTGACACTATACTTTCAACTTTATTTCAAAATCAAGGACTATTTTTTAAATTAACACGAAGGTTGCATGATTAGGCTAGAATTTCTTATGGAAATCAGTTTGTGTAGTGTTGATCAGATAATGTGCTGCACCTGAAAGAAAGATTATCTGTGTTCAATTCTCAGGGGCTAGCAGGCAATGTTTTGAAGTGTGCTTTTTGAATTTAGCTTGTGTTTTGTCATTGAAGAGACAAGATTGGTCGTGATAGAAGTTATTTAAGCCATATTAGGTATCAAAAATGCTGTATAGATCTTTCTCTGTGTGTTTTCTTTGCAAATATCTGTTTCCATACTAGAATAAGAATCCTTTCTGTAGTTTATATATTTGCTGTTTTGGGTGGGAGTTGTGTCATGTTCATAAGATATTTATATACACACACACACTATATATATGTAATTGCATAGGATGCTAATAATGATAATACTTTCTACCAGTATTTTTTGGATATATTGAGAGAAAGGGAAAAACAAAAAGGAAAATGACCACAAAACCCTAACATTCCAGAGAATCCTAGTAATGCAAATAAACCCATTATATTTCTTTTCTGATGCTTTCACTTGTTCTTCAAAAGAACTTACTGGTTTCTACTGCTGCCACAAAGGACACTGCAGCAATACACAGCTTTATCTGCAATTTCCAAAACCCTGGCATCCAGCAAGGGAAAGGGGAATGAAAGCTCTTTCATCCCCTTTCCCAGAGAAGTCATAACCTACTTACAAAACCTCATTAAGGATGGCAGTCATCAAGATTGCTGAGCAAAAGGTATCTGTTTACCATGTATTTAAAAAAACAAGCAAAACCTAGCACTAATGACTAATTATTCACATTTGCTCTCTCTAGAAAACGAGGTGTTCTTCCTGTCCTTTTCTCCCATAGTAGCTTTTCTTAAATGCATGTATCACCCTGGAAAGTACCAAATGCTATTTAAATGTCTGAATGGGGGAGGCAGTGTTTTTCTTGGAAGCCCCTGTCTTCCCAGCTGCCTTTGACAGGGAGGATTAACGGAGACCCCCGGTGTTTGGGAGAGGGGGGCAGTGGGGTTTGGGGTAGGGGTGGCTGGGCTGCAGTCCAGCCTTCACCTGGAGAAGGTCCCTTCACCACAACAGGTCAGGAGGAGGCAGAATCCCATTATGTTCAATGGGAAATGTGAGATGGTTTAAGCAGCTCTCCCCTCAATTAAATTGATGGCACAGTAACCTGGCATTGATTCCCTGGTGATAAGGGAGATGACCCCACTTAAGACGGTGGAGAAAAAAAAGATAGGAGCATAGACTGTAGTTCTCAGTCAGCATTATGCATAGAAATGGATGATACACAGAATTTAAAGGGCTAGGTAACTCAAACTGGAAATACTCACTTCACCAAGACCTTCCCTGTTACAAAAACTCTTCAAAGTTGACTGGCTTTTAAGTAGCAATTTGAGATAGAGATGGAGATTTAAGAATCTTGGAGCATTTCTATTTAGAGCACCTATTGTGTAATCTCCACAGTCCCGTAGCGTAGAGAAAGGTTTGTGATAAAAAGAATTGGAAATTAAAAGGGATAATATCTGTAGCAGATAGTCTCAAGGGGATTCAGTATCTCTCAAGCAAGTATGATTCCAATATAAGCTCCTCAACTGAAAATGTTATTAGGTACAAATAAGAGCTAATTTTTTACAGTTTATGTCTCTGGGAATATGAAATAAAAGACAGGTGAAGAGTCAGAATTAATTAAGAGAGAGGAAGAAGAGCTAGCTATCCTAGCATCCTTTAAAATCTAAAATGCCATGACTAGCTAAGAGTGTTGTGGGAAAGACAGTGCTGTGAAGAGGAAGACATGGAATTGCTGTAGCTGGGTAACCCTCATAGGTTTTGAAAACTTGGCTGTAATGTGCAAACCTGTTTCCTTTACAGTGTTGGTTTAGGTACTCAGCTTGGGGTAGATTAAAAGTCTTTAGGAAAAAATTGTTCTGATTATTACTGTGAAGGTATATTATAAAGGTGAATTTGTTATCTAAGCACCATACAACCATGTAATAGCTGCTTGAATGTTTGGATGAGGTCTGATAAAGCCATGGAGGAAGCTGCTCCTGGAAGAAAATTGTTCCCTGGTTTCTGAATTACAGGTTAGCTGTTGTATAAAATGCTGCTTAGAGTGGTTGCTGTTTGAAAAGGAACTGTTTGTCTGTAGTCATATGGAGCAACAACTGATAAAAAACCCCAGAGAAAATCTCATAAAAAGGAGCACAAAAATTTTCCTGTGGTGTAAGCAACCAATTTTTGCTAATCTGAACTTGGACAATATTGCTGTGTAATACTACAGTATTTTTCAACTGCTTTCTTCTTCACTGACATAGCTTTTATTAGGGAAAAATAAATTGTTAACTTTTATGGTGCCTCAAAAGTCTTAACCAAGTGTAACTGATACAGGCATGCCATAGTTCTGTCTACAGAAGTGCCTTTAGCCCAGTAGATTTGAAAGGTGTGAACTTGTCTGTTCGTCTCTGTAAGGTGTTAATTCAGATGCCCAGTGATGATGGCTTAAATGTCAATATTGCTAACTGCTCTCTTATTCATGGCCACGAAAGGAGAGAGGGAAGACAGACTCTTCTGCACAATTAACTGAACTGACATCTCTCTTTGGTTCCACAAAACTTAGCCGTTGGAAGATAGTGCTGTCTCCTGTATTTTCTTTCCGCTTTTCAGGAAGAGTGAAACATAAGCTGCCTTGCAAGGGCCATCAGTGTATGTGATTTTCTGACAGGCATCATCCCTTAACAGCACCATTATCTACTTAGAACAATACTTTAATTAGGTGACTTGCAAAATAAGCTCTGCCTATCTAGTGGGTTTGCGGGGAGACTTTGAGAACCTGTTTTGTCCTCCCTTTTTAACATGGGTGCCAGTTGCTAAAAAGATGAAACCAAAAAAGAATATGCTTAGACTACACCTTTTATTTCCTTCTGACTTCAGTTTATTTATGTCTTTTAAGTCCAATATGTTTGTAGCTAATCACATAGAGGCTTGCATCATTCTTTTGCTTAGGAACTTACCTCCTTGAGAGTACATGTTGTTGAGTAGGTGTAATGGGCATCATCATTTAGCTTTGAAAAGATAAGAATATTGCAAGTATGGCCTTTTATATTGTTATAGACAAGTTAAATATTTACTGTAAGTCTTTTACTTTTCATTTTCTGTTTTCAAAAACTTCCACTGTCCAAGAGAAAATATACGTTAAAGACAGCTGCTGCCTCTGCATCTCCTGCACAAATGAAAATGGCATAATTCCAAGGTTTTCAGTGTTGTATATAAAAGGAGAATTACTGTACTGCACACAGAATATATCAGTTTAGGAGAATGTGACCATAATGAGGAAGGAAAATCAAAGAAGTCACAAAGTTCAAAGAGTGAAAACCATGTGCTAAATAGTGCTGTTGGATGTCTTGCATTTTTTCATCTGCCGCATTGCTTATAAGCGACCTGAAATGTGGGGCTCTGGAAGAATAATATTTGAAATTTTTTGTTTTATTAGTACTGGTATAAGTAAGTAGGGGAAAGGGAGATATGAGGGTATTTTTAAAGCATTTGATGAAGTTAACAAACCTGCCATGAAGTTTAAAACCCCAGTGTAAAGATTAGCCTGCCATTGGGTAAAGGTGTCCCAGTCTTGAATTACTTAATTGCCAGCATAACAATGGCCCTGTTCACTTTGGTCATTTGAAGGTTTCCCTCTTAGAATATTCACTACCAGTGAAAAGGAGTAGAAGGCTAAATTGTTTCATTTTTCTTTTGATAAATGAGGGAAAAAAATTACTGCTTATGGTTATGGAACATACCTTGTTTTTAACATCTCTGTTTAGTGTTTAAACAGCTTTTTACAGCTTTTTTAAATGTCCAGCTTTCAGAATAACCTTGGTAGGTTAAAAAATACTGATAACACAGTCTTCAGGCCTCCAATAAGCAAATGTAGTTCTATCACAAATATGCCTGCATTTGTGCTTATTATGAACACTTCCCTATCACTGGCCAAAGCTGTCTAAGTGAATGGATTATGATAGCATGTTTTTGTCATGCAGAATGTAGACATGAATAAGGGAATATTTTGTGTAAGTTTATGAAATTAGTTTAGCTTTAGCAAGGGTGACTTGGAAGGTCTAAGCTCATAACACTTGTGTTGGCTCAGCTGATGCTCTATTCGTATCTTAGCTCTTTAGGTTATCAACTTTGTTTGGTGTGGTTGCACCTGTGTTAGAGAAACTACTCTGAAAGGCAAGAAGGCACAGCCTTTGCCACAAGGAGTTTGCATTTAACAGACAGACAAATTAGGTTCCAAGATTAACCTGTGCCCATGTAACAGATTAAAGCCCTTGCAAATTAGTGCCCTGGACTGCTGCCAAAGCACATATGTGATTGGCTCTTGTGTACTTAAACTCCAGTAGTTAAGAATGGCAAAAGCCCTCTATTTGACTGTAGATAGTACTTTAATATAGTGCTCACAGATAGCTAATTCCAGTTATTGCCAGAGAAGATGACAATGCTGCTAACATAGCCTAGCTGTTCCTCCATCCTGCTTTTTAATCAAGAAATTCTACAGATGAATGATGATAATGGAAGGTACTGCAAAATGCCAACTGTCTTGTCTATTTTGCACATGACAGTGGTGTCTGGTACAGTGGTGTTTCATTAGGAAGGACGGCCCTGTGCTCTGATATTTGTAGTGTGTGGGCTGAGGGCATCCACTCATTAATGAAGCTCTAAGAGCAACTCTGCCTTAACATTCAGCGTAGCAGGGGTGTGGAGGTATATAAGGCTTCTTGTGGCTCTGAGAGGATGGATCCAGGGTATAGTTGGATGTTTTCATTTCTTTACCTCCCAAATGAAAGAAATGAAAATACTAAACTAGAATGGCATGCTATTTTAATACTGTGCAATATATGAATAAAAGGAGTGTTTTCATGCATGGAAATAAAGGATTTTTGTTCTGGCTGCTGTTGCATGTTTATAACTGGGCAAGTTTCTACCTCACTGAGTTTATATTCTGAGAAAGACTGGAATATAGTAAACTCTGAATTTCTAGATTGCAGGCCTGTAGCTGTAGAAATTGTTCCTTTCTTTTTGATAGATGTCTTCTTTATCATCTTGTGTTTATATATAATGTGATAAAGTGTGTGTTATAGTTACACATACCTGGCCTGCCTGTTTACAAGTGGCTTGAGAATTCCAGTTAAAAGTTTCTTCTTTTGTTTTATTTATTTTGGAATTAATTTTTCTGGATTTTTGATAACTGCTTTGAGTTGAAATGTGAATATCTGTTTTACACATACTTTTGAGTATTTTAAGCTGAAATGTTTGGATTCATCATTAAAACTGAAAATAAGTCTGAAACGTAGTGGAAGTTTTGTAACTATCGAGCAAGATGCATGTGGACAGTACAATGGGTTGTGATTTCAAATCTAATCATGCTTTTGGAGATTCCTAAGCACTAGGTGCCTGAATTTACAACAGTATTAATGTAATTTAATGTGCTTTTTGGTTTGTGTTTGCCCAGTAGGTGTGTGCTATGTCATTGCAGAGTAATAGGTTCTAATAGTGAAGGATCAATTTTTGTAAGTATTCTCCATAGCACTTTTTGTTGGCACAGTCAATATTTCTGTTGTTTTAACAGTGAATGTGTAAGGAATCACGTGTCAAAAAAGCTCAGCTGAATGCCTTGCAGAGACAGGATATGCCTTCAAGTATAGTAAAAAGGCTTAGTCCACTGGGGTGATGGGGTTGCTACACTACAGCACTGCTGGATCTTTGGGAAAGAAGTGTAAGCTGCTGCTGCTATAAGAAATGGGATCATGCTGTCATGGTTGGTGAGGCTCTAAAGACCAGACAGGGAGTGGTCCAGTACAGAAAATAGAGGATTTTTGATTCCGTAGATTATGTCATAGTCCTCAGTTGTGCTTTGTATTTCAAATTAATATTCTTTTTTCAAGATCTCATGTCTTAGCAAGACCCTGGAGCTGCAGGCACTGCAGCAGTGAGTAGTCTTAAGGGCAGGAGGAATTTAGAGCCAGCAGTGAGTTTAACTTCAGGCCAGCAAGGTAAAACCCATGCTAAGAGAAAGGAGGGGAGCTTGTTAGACACAGAGGAATGGGGACAACCACTGAGTTACAATTAAAGTGCTGTTGGCTTGTTTAAGGATGGAGGCATCTGTCAACCAGTCTTCTGTTTGAAAGCCCTGAGAAATCATACAAAATAAACTGTCCCTCGTTAACTTGATTTGTGCTCTTTCTGTGAGAGATGTGTTTTCCTTGTTTGTGTGAGACAGAATGATCTGATTTTCTCTATGCATTGCTCGAATATTGTAAAATTGCATATGTGATTTAGGGTAAAATAAACCTTTTCCAATTAATAAACCTGCGAATAGGTCAACTTGAAAGACAGCATCATAAAACACCCACAAGTAGCCATTAAATATTTATGGACTGAGCATTTGTTAAAATTATCAATGGGTTTCATAGATTTGAAAGGCTGTATCCCCATGAATAAACGATGATATTAAGCATTTGTAACCACTTTATAATTAAGGATACTTTTAAACAAGACTTCTGGAACTTACTTTGTGGTGGCTGTTGAAAATGGCAGATGTTGGAGCTATACAGTCTGGTCTTCCTGGTAGGGTATTGTCAAGGTAGGAGTATCAAAAAAAGAAAGAAAAACAAGCTAATGTCTTTTAGACAACAGAAAAGAAATTAGTAGAGGGAATGAACACTCAAGGTAGGTAACAGCCTAGCTCCAACTAAAACATCAGGTGCTTGTGTCATTTCTTTGGATTGTTTGGACTTCAAAATTTGGACTTCAGTTTGAAGACAGGTTCTGGATATTTTCTTTCTTTAAGGCTGTTATTTGTAGTGTAACTAGTGACCTAGGACCTCATAAAAATCAGTCATGGGATGAAAATAGTATAAACCAAAACCTGCATCCTCTAAAGCAGGGACCTGTTATGACCACAGCTGTTGAAGGGCTGTGAAACTAAAGCTCATCTGAGCTTGTGAGGTTGCCAAAATTTGGTGCTAACCACAGATCCTTATTCCTTGCCTCTTTTTGTCAAACATGGCTCAGAAAGCTGTAAAGTAGACTGGATGAGCATGACATCAGTTTTTAGGCTAAAAGGAAATTAGCCACTTGTTACATCAGCGAACTCATTTTGTGGATGGCCAGGTGAGAAGCACTGGGGATGCAGATAAGGCAGAGTGTGCAGGAAAGGGGCAGTGCCAAGCTCAAGTGCCTTGTGAAATGCCAACTTTTCTGAAAGTGCTGCCTTTGGAATCTCAGGTTCCTCATTTGAGAATATGGCTGTATTAGCAGCAACACTGAGAAACGACTGGGTTGGCTTCAGGCTTGTGCCAATGACAGAAATAAAGTAAGATTCTTGTTGCCTTTGGAAGAGGAAGTTCCACTTAAATATGAAGAAGAACTTCTTTACCGTGCAGATGACTGCACACTGGAAGAGATTGTCTACAGAGGTTGTGGAGTCTCCCTTGCTGGAGATATTCAAGAGCTGTCTGAATGCAATCCTGTGCCCTGTGCACTATGTTGACCCTGCCTGAGCAGAAGGGTTGGACCAGATGACCCACTGTGGTCCCTTCCAACATGACCTAGTCTGTGATCCAGCCTTTTAAATCCTGGTTTCTCGTGAACAGTAACTATGGACTTGTCCTCCCTGCTATAAAGCACTATCCTGTCACTGTTGAAGAGGCATATCAAGATTTCAGGAGGCATAGCATGTCTGTGCTTCTAAGTATTTTCACCATTGTCTCTCTCTAATGCCTCCACTTGTTTGATTTGCATAAAACCAAATTTTCCCTCTCTTTTATAAACTAGGCAGTTTAACAAATAAATTATCTGACACTTAAAACAGCCCTTTTTTTTCTGGTTTGAGAAAGAAATAGTTACCATGTTGTCTTTTACATCTCCTGGAAAGAGCAGAAGTTTTAGGAAGGGGTGGTTTCATTTTTATATTCTTTTAATCTCACATCTGAATTCTGAGATGCAGCAAACTTAGTCACCCTCTTTTTATTTGGTGCTATATGCTCATTCTTTTTCATCATCACACTCTGGTTTTGGTGTTCCACTTACAGATTTTTTATTTTCCCTCCTTATTTTCTTCTTGAATGTGTATTCTTGTAAACCATTTCTTTGTTTTGTCTGTTAATGAAGTATAAGCCCAGCATTGATTGGAGGTAGACCTTTTAACTTGTAGCGGAAGTGCCAAGAAGTGCTCTTATTACTGCGTGTACAACTTGTTCTTTGGAAACAGTGGTGCATGCTGTCAGATATTTTATCAGTTCTGGAAAGCAATGCTAGGCTAAATGAATGCTGAAGAATGTGGTTAATATGGAGAAAAACTAGGAAAAAGTAATTAAGTCTTTATTTGTCCCTTTAGAATATTCTGTGTTTAGTAAGGTTGTATAGTTAAAAGAAGTTCTTATTTTAAACTGATTGTGTCAAGGTTCTTGTATTTCTATATTAATAATCCTTGTTTGAAGTTGAGCAGCTTTTCATAAATCAAGAAAGTATAACAAGGGTTGTGGTAGAGATCTTTGTCCTTTTTGCCCATAGGTACAGGGATATAAAACTATTTTAGCATTCTGTATATGTTAGTAAATTATCAGTGGTGTATAGCATTTTAACTGTAGCAATACCAACAAATCATTTAAGCTCAGACCTTTGCATTAGGGGCAGTACAAATGACATGGTGTCCTTGTAACTGTAACACAGTAGACTCACATGCCTTAAAAGAAATAAAATCTTGGATGTATGGGAAAGTATGAAACTTGCTTTTCCTTTTGCAAAGGGGTGTAGGTAAATAAAAGCATGATTTGCATCTTGCCTTTTCTTATAATTCAGTAGCCCCACTGTGTCTGAATGATGTGTGTCATCCACCATCCTTACTCATAACCTGAATGACCTGACCTATCCTGCCTGCTGATCCACCTGGGTGTGTGTTCAACACCAATGCCTGAGGCTGCCTTATGGGGGATGTCTTGCTGTGTTTGTTTAAAGAGGAAAGTATTTAAGAAATAACAAGACTGGAGACATTTGAGGGAAGGGAGCTGGGTGATAAAGTCTTAATTTATAATCTTCTGCTATCTCCAAAAAGAGCCCGTTCAATTGGTTTCCTCTGTTCTAATGGTCTTTTATGTTCTTAGCTATTTTGTTGGTCCTATCAATCTTTACAATTTCAGTAGTTTATTGTGCATTATTCCTTTTAAAATAATGGAACTAAACAAAAAGATCCCCAACTCCTCCTACATTTTTTGAACTTCTCCATACATATTTTTGTTATCCTTGGGTCACATTTCTAATTTTTTTGACATTGTAGCTTAACGTTTTCAATCTGTTCAATATTTAAAATGGGTAATTTTGAAGTGTTTTGAATAATTAAACCAATTCAATTTTTAATCAATTTAATTTTAAACTTTATGTTTAGGTCAATCTAAACATTGAACCATTTCTAAAGTTAAACAAGATTAATTGTTTATTTGATCCAAAATTATGGCTATCAAATAAGATTCAGGATTGATTTTGTTACATGCTCTTTATTCTCCTCTTAGACTTTCAAAAGTTTAACTGCTAAAAATTATCAATTAAAAGATTGATTTTGGGTCACACTATTTTTAATAAGATGTAATAAGAAAGGTCATTTAATATCATAAAATGTGATTTTAAATTGTGATTTTTAGTTTTAAGGTGCCTCATGTACATTATGAACTTATTAAGAAAAGCCTGAAATGCTAAAGTAATAGTAAATTACAAAATATAATAAAGCTGAGGCTTTCCTTTCAAACTTAAATGTTCAAAAATATGAAGCAACAGTAAGTCACTCTATGTTGCTTACAATTAAAAATTTAAGAGTTTTATTTTCTTTCCATGTAGTTTTCATACTTGAAAAAGTAGACTTAATCCTTCTCAACTGCATAGCCTTATCTGTACCATTGTTTTCCTTACTTTTTATTTTATAATCCTTTTATCAAGTGTCCCTGAAACAAATATTCACATCAGAGAGTAAGAGTAAAAATGCTTCCTTCTTGCCTTGACACACTTCCAGCATTTCTGCAAGGGGTTTACACTAGAAAGTTGCAAGTCCTGGCACTTGCTGAGTTGAAACGAAATGGGGATAAAACCATTACTTTGAATCAAATTCAGAAAATATCTTGACATTTAAGGAGGAACATCTCTGTGGCTGAGAAAGTGTGGTCTTCCATCATTAACCACATGGGATTTATGCTTGGTTAAAGACATAGTAATAAGAACAAAAATGGCACAGAGGATAAAGAGATCCGTCCATGCTTTTCAAGGCCATGCAAAGCTTATGGTAGTTTGGAAAGACGCTCTTTAAAATGCCGCCCCTGCAGTCCTTTCTGCCTTCCTGACAAAGAGCCAGGAGTGTAGGATTTCCACTGCTTTTTTACAGTGTGCAAAGTCACGTCAGCCGTTCTCAGAGATTTTTGATGCGTGGATGTCTCCTGTCATCCCCAATCATGGTCGTACTCTTGAGCCAGGCCTATCGAAACTGAACTCTGCTGCTTTGCTGCAGGTCAGCTTTCATGGACAATTAGTGTTGTAACAGCACTTTGGTCGCAAGTTGTCGCGAGTGTTTATCATAAAGGCATCATCCTGGGGTGGATCAGCAGTGATCGGCGAGTCTCCTGCTTTCTGAAGCATCTCCTGCTCGCCTTTTCGTGGGTGCCGGTCAGGTGACGGCTCCGCGAGGCCTTGCTCACGGCCGCCGTGTTGCCCCAGGCTCTCCGGGTGCGCTGCTGGCTCCCCTGCCCCGCGCTGCCGGTTCGCGGTGCTCCCTCTCAGTGGCTGTCAGCTGCCGCCGCTGCGGCGCGCTCTGACAAGAGTGAAAAGAGCGATCCTCCCGCTGCTGGGCGCCGCGCCGCCACTGACACCTCGGACGTGCCCGACGCTGCGCGCCGTGCCTGGCTCCAGCAGCGTGCGCGAGGAAACCAAGGCATCTTCAAAGTCACTCCATTTATTGCGACTTGATTGCTTCCCCAACACACCCCCCGCCCATCACCATGGAAACAAATAACCTGGCTTTCATTATTTGTAGTTTTTTTGCTTTGAACTTTTATTTCAAAAGTCCGCATTATTTGACCCACTTCCAAACGTGTTCCTGAACTCCCCTCTTTACTTAATGGGACACAAGGTTAGCTGTGAGTAATGCTGCTTTCTTGCTGAACAGATACATTTTTAAAATATTTCTTATCCTTTGGAACATCTCTAAGCATTTTTAAGAACAAGACCAAATAAAAGTTTCTTGCTACTGCAGATAAGTAGTATTTTCATTTTATGGTTGAAAAAACCAAAAGAGTCCACTGTAGTCCTGCCTCTCGTGAAACTGTAGGGAATGTTGCTCTTTTCAGTGTTCTCAGAATTGGGTCCAGAATGATTTACCTGCAAACAGGTGGCAAGTGAGGAAGAGAGTTGGTGTTTTATTGCTATATCTTTATATACATGTCCTTCGACATTTTTCAATGTGTAGTCATTTGATGTTTTTCTTTAGTCTTATGTGTTAATAATTTTAGATTTTGATAGTAAGTTTTTTTAATAAATGGTTCTCTTTATCTGATGCTTTACTTGGCCAGGTGATACATGCCTTACAATTACTTTACTGCAGAATATTATGTCAAATAGAAATGCTTAGAACATTGACTACGTGATATGGACATGCAAGAAACCCAAAACTCATCTTCACTTCTCTGTTAAAAAATGGGATGTTTTCTTATCCCTGTAATATGCCCATTTGCAGTTCTCTGCTAACTCAAAACTCAATTAACTTGGTTCTCTGCTAACTCAGTTAACTGGGTAGGTTGACTGACATTCATCAAACCTCAAAAATAGTAAGATAGAAGCTTTTTTGCTGTGCAGTATACACAGATACTATATATGCAGTGCATATGTTTGTGTATTTTTTCAATATTGCATAAATTGTGTAATTTCTTAGCAAAAACAATTAAATTTCTCAGCAGAATTGTGTATCAGGAAATATAATTATTTTTTATTTATTTGATTCCTTCTTATTTCTTTCAAATCTGGTTTTGTTTTGAATGTGCACAGAGTTGATTTTGATTTCTTAAACTGCTTGGATGTGACTTGTATAAAGGGTGGGAGAATGAGAACACAAACCTGTGATCTGTGTATTTCTCTTTGTCTTAAAGTTCTGGGTTTTTATCAGGTACTATATAGGCAGTTAATTTGAAATAGTGACATAACTTTCCTTTATGTCTGGTTGATTTTGATGTGAAAACCAGCAAGTGGGCCTTGTTTCAGTTTGGAAGCTATTGTAGAATAAAATAGACATGTGCTAAGTAAGAAGATAATTCATTTCAGTTGTGGAGAACTGTAGGAATGATAAATGGTTTTCCTGTGTAAAATTCCCCATTTCTGAGACAGTATTAGTTTTTACTTTAATTACCAGCTCCAGTAATGTTTCCTATCCATAACTGTCTACAAAATAGACTGTTGCTGAGCAGAGGGTATGGCCTGTTTACTCATCCATTGAAAAGGGTGCCTAAGTTCTACCAAGTCTTCCTTACTTGGTCTGAACTGCCTCATGGGAGAGTGTCCTTCATTTAAATATTTAAATATTAATGTTTCATTTTACAGGCAGAAAACTTCAATGTCATTTTAAGGATATGTAACTTAACTAGGGAATCAGTACCCGTCACAGGAGTGGATATTATTTTTATTTTTCACCGTAAGAGAAAGCATTTTAAAAAAATGCTACAGTGCTTCCATCTTGAGAAGTTTGACTTGTATCTTGTTTTCTTGTTGCAGAATAACAGCAGCAACAAAAACAACAGAAAGAGGCTGTCAGGGTGGTTTTCTCAAAAATGGTTTAGCTGACATTAGCCACAAATGAGCAGAGCGACACTAACTACTAATTGATTACAGTAATTACGCAGTCTTTGGCTAGTTTGTATTGGCAAACTATATATACTCCTCACATAAATGTGAACTTGCAGAATGCACGGAAAAGGTCACTCTCATTTGCATGATAGGCTTCATTAGAATATGCTAAGGACAAGACCTAGTGTTTTATGACTTCAGGTGATGAATAGCTACCATATTACTCTGCTCGCTGAAAGCATGTTTCAGTCACCTTAATTTACATGCTGTTTTTTAACACCAAGAAAAATCTGTGGGCTGGTAGGGAGCTAGCAACAGATAACAGTTCCATTTTATTATGGTTGCATTGCAGATTGTGTTTCATTTTGCTCTTTGTTCTACGGAGGCAACAGACATTATTTTCAATACTTCTCTTTTGAGGAGAGAATTTTTTCTGTGATGTGTGCATTTCTCTCATCAATGGCTATTTTGACCCCAAACTACGGTTTTGTTGGCAAGGACAAAAATAAAAATTACCCCATAAATATAGATATTTTACAGTAAGTTTTTCCTTTGAACTTGGGGACTGAAGTAGGGAGGCAATTTCTTTAAAGAAAAATCTTTAAAACTGGACATTCCTTGTTTCACTATTTTTTCCAGCAAGAATGGAAATGGAGTTTTACGTGCGGACTGGCTTCAGTGTGCACGTGTAATGAAAGGAAAATAATTCTGAAGTCTGAGACAAGAAATGTTTTTCTAAAAAAAATAAAAAGTGTGCATTCAGAGTGTTGGGAATCTTGTATTAGATAGTAATGCTTTCATTCTATCTGCAGTTCTTACAAATCCCATTGTAAAACAGGCAGCAAGATTTCTCCTCATACCATTATTTGTATGTTGTAACACACTGGAATATGGGCCTGATGTTTCTAGATATGTAGCTTTTTAAAAAATTTCTTGGATCACAAAAGGTACTTTGAATAAAACTGGGTAGAAAATGAAAAAAAGTGGACAGTTTTATTATAAATTGCAGTTTTGTAATAAAATTGTACAATGAGCTTGCACAAGCTTTTTAAAATATCATTGCTGCCACTGAACAGGTCTGTAATTTATTTATTCAGGAATGTTAGAGGCATTTTTGATTTATTTGTTTTTAGAGAAGTTTTGTTAAGCAAGATAATGAGCAGAGCTGGTGTTAATCATTTACTATGCAACTCTGAAAAATGAAAATTTTGCATATCTTTAGCACTGTTGGGGAAAATAAATTCACTTGTAATGCTAATGGTCTATTGGTATAATTTTTTAGAAATGTTATCTGTTACTCTGGAGAAATCCAGTGGATTCATATGTTATGCTAAAAGCTAAACTAATCAATATATAATTTTGCATCCATATGTACATATGTATTGAGCAATCAGAAGTATTTGTTAACTGTAAAGATGAAAAATGAATTTGAGGGTGGTCACTGCCACAGGTGCCTACATATTTGTTTATGAATAGCCCTTCAGGTAAACATATTCCTTGTGTATGCACATAATACAAATAATACAAAGTTTACTTTTTAGAACAGGCTTTCAAGAATACTAAATGAGTTTGAGCCTATTCCAGGTAGCAGGAGGTTTACAAATATGGCACAAGTTGTCATGGCCTTTGCTAAATAATATTTATTTTAAGGATTTACTGTAACAGTCTAACTAGTATAGGATTTAGTGTAACTAATTTAGAGAATTTAAAGATTAGATGCCCTTTAACTTGTCTTTGTTTATACAGCTCAGAATTGTGATGTGTTCTGTCTGGCATGCTGTCCTCTGATTTTTAGGATTAGTGTTTTCCATTTTTCAGTTCCCTGCTGAGCAGCTGCAGATGGATAAAGCTGACTTTGAGTACCAGATCACCTGGTTATCTGCCTCTCTTTTCTCTCTCTCTCATTTTTTATTTTTTTTTGTTTTGTTTTTTTTTATAATCAAGAAGTTCTTGGGAACAAACATGCATTACTTCCCTGGGAACTAATGGAGTTAGTGACTTTGGCTTTTGGACCATGGTGAAACTGTTAGCTGTATGAAGTGCTGGCAAGCTTGGTTTGGGGCTTTGTTGTTTCAGAAAAGGACGATATATTTTCTACCTGTTAAGCATTCACCACAGAAGTTAAGGATGGGGAAACAGCCATTTGTCAGGAACTTGACTCATAAAGAAATTTAATAATCTATTAAAAACAAATTAAGGAAAGTGTGATCTGAGGAAGACAGGTGAATCTTAGTATGTTTTTTTTGGGTTGTGGCATCTGCTCTTCAGAAGCCTTGTAAAGGATAGGAGCCTTTCTCTGCACTGTCAGTAACCTCAGACATTTCTGAATGATGCATGAGCTTTGTCATTTGCCTGTCAAGGAGAGATGAACCTCCAATTTAAACAGGAGTAGTTTGACTTACTCATGTGCTGGTGGACCATATACTGTTGGAACAAGCAGCTGAAATCTGAACTGGGGGGGGGGGGGTGTCATGCCCTTTTAGACCTCCTTCTGAAGGAACATGCTTAGTTAAACTAAGATTTTCTGATACCAGATCTGGTAAAAAGGAAAGGATGGGGAAATGGTACCATTTTACTGAGACATTTTTAACATCTTTAGCAGAAACCAGCTTAGTGATTTCTGAAGCATTCTGCCACTGCACGCATGAACCTCCATCATTGAGGCTGATAATGAATTTGACTGTTTCTTTACTATGGGCTAAATTCCAGGCTGTGTTGTTACTCTGTACTGCACTCCTTTGCTTGTCCTTGTTGTTATGCTCTTTTATGCCAGAAAAAGAATGCAGTTTGACAGCTATCACTACAAGTGCCTGTGGACATCATATACAAGCCAAATGCTAGATGGTGATAAATATGTTATGATTAGACCTTGTTATCTAGATCATATGTACTGTAGTGAAACCTACACTTCTTTGCTCTCTTCTTGAGAGGAAGTAGGTTTGCATTAATTTAGAGATACATTTGAAACAAAAATTTAAAAAAATGTATTTTAAAAGAATTTAAAAACTAATATTTTCAGTTTAATTTGTCTAGTTGCTGGAATGAAAAACATAATTTCTAAATGATTTATGATACAATTTTTTGTGCTGCATCTACAAAAGGGTAACAAGAAACACTGTTTGTGCTTACCAAAGTAATAAGAAAAAGAAGCATCCTTGGCCAATGTAACAGATACAGATGTACATAGCAAAACATAGAAAGAAAAAGGGAATTCCATTTTAACCTGAAAAATTCTTGAAAGAATTTACTTGTTCACTTCTGTCTATGACTGCTTGCTAGTCCTACTTTCCCTTTGTCATGGAACATATGAAAAGCAAGGGCAAAGATGTGTAGGTTATGTCAGTCACTTCTCTGCTCATGGTTATGTCCCAGAAGAGGGAAGAGTGAGGTGCTGATGCATCCCATTTCTAAACATGTCCAGCTGAGAGGATCCTTGGAAAAGTTGATAACATTTAGAAAAAACCAGTTGTTCTTGGCTGGAGTACTTGAGCAGTAAGGTTGGCCCTCCTGCAGGCAGGTTCCTCCACAGCACAGCTGCTGGGTACATGGAAAATCCAGTTGGCTGAATCTTCAGTGTGTCATGGTGTACCAGCTTCACCCTTAGGCACAGCAATTGTTGCATGTTTGACCAGTCCAGGGGTTAATTTGTGCTGTAGCTAGCACGGTGTTCCTCTTCTCCAGGCTGGTGGGATTTACTAGGAAATGGTAGGCTTGGCTGTGAATCCTTGTGTAAGGATGGGTGTCACTCACACAACTTCATTTATGTCATGCTGTGATAAGAGACTGTGAGTTTGAAGGCTTTTAGGATCCTTTCCAACTCGGCATATTCTGCGATTCTGTGATCAGTGACATTTTTACTAACTCGTACCCAACCATCCTCTGTAATCCCTGATTAGCGCCAGCAAAATTGGGTAATTTCTTTGACTGGCCTTAAAGTAAGTAAGTAAATGTACTCACAATTTTACAACATATACTAATTTTCACCAAGACTGTTTTAATATGTCTTGAAAAGTAGAATGTGTTTTTAGTGCAAGTGATGGTAAATTCTGAATGAGTTGTCAGTGCTGTTAAGATTTGTCAAATTCTCTAATAGATATTCAAGAAGGTAACTCCAATGCCAGGTAATACCTGTGTTCTGAAATGTTATGAAAGGGTTTTTCATTGTTCTGTTTGTACTTGGCACTGTTCAATTTTGATTTGTAAATTGTGTATATTTGTAAATTGTTCTTTACATTGGTTTTAAATTTGAATGATTGTAACACAACTGCTGAAGGATCCATATTTTGAATGGTTGTACTTTTATGATTGAATTAAGATAAAGTTTTGCAGTTGGTGGGTCTGCACACCATCTTCCTCACTTCCCATCCTGAAAAAAAAAAGCAGAAAAAAAAAAAAATTGAAATCTGGTTAAGTCTTCAGGCTTTCTGTGCTATAGCCCTAGTCAGAGTGCTTGAGATGTATTTTGTACTCATATTTCCAAGTGGAATTTCCTAGATGGATGTACAGGAGTCTGAAGGATAATGAGATCTAAATTAAGGAGATAACAGGATACTCTCAGCACCCCATTGACTCCAGTCTGCTTTGAGAAGTGAGAATTTCTTTCAGATGACATGTAAAAATGGGATTTCTAGGAGAGTGTTTGGCCAGGGATATTGTAATCAATGCTAATTTCTTTCACATGTTGTCCTTTAATGTCTCCTAGAGGTGCTTGCAGTATTGGATTCTTCCAGTCTTCTAGCCTTGTGTAAGCAGACAGGGTCAGGTAATGAACACAAAGACTACTTTAGATCTAGTTCTACAAAATCTCTCCTTGTGAACCTAAGTATGTTGACATTATCAGCAGACACATGTCCATTTTGTATTGCAGGAATGTGCAGGTTCAAAGAGGCAGAAAAGTGCGATAAGAAAACCTGGCACGAACAACCAGATTCCACTGATGCATGAACACAAACACACCAGCTCACAGATACACAGATATTCTGAGGCTAAAATAAAATAGTTTCTTGGCAGTTCTTATTCACACTTAATTGGCTAATTGCCCAGCCTGACACTGGCACTGGCAGCCTTACAGAGGTAATATTTTTTTAAAGGGTGAGCAGTTCCTCAGCAATGTCTCTGATATCCTTCAGACAGATATCTTGTTCTTTAACAGCAGGCATAGAAGTTTAGCCATATTTTAGGATCAACGTTTATTTCTACTCAGTGCTAGGAAGAATGTGTACATTGAAAGCTTCTTTGTTTGCTTGGAGTAAGTAGAGAAGACAGAATATTAACGTTAAGCCAAACAATTTTATATGCCTATTCCTGCTTTTGTAGGATCCATTAGATGAGTAAAGAGGTCTGGGGTCTTTCCAATATGAATATCCTGTATTGTGGAGATTTAAATAGAAAGTGCAAGGTGTTTCCCTTTTCGTCATTAATGTTGGAATGCAGTAGCATGACCAGCTGGTGATGGGTTAAGGGTTCAGCTTATAGAAATTTATTGTTCAGAGGGCTGAATAGTTCAGGGGATTAGTAATCAGATAAAAATCCCGTCTCCTCCAGACTGTCTGTTCACATGCAGCTCATCTTCATACTGACCACAACTTGTTACTATCTGATAATTTTTTTATAACTTCTCTTTTAAAAAGTTTGTCTCCTTTGTATTTCAGTGAAAGTCACCATCAGAAATGATGCTTAGGTTGTCACACTGGGAAAAAACCACAATTGAAAGGGCATGGAAAATGAACTTTAAATAACAGCGACTAAAATTAAAATTGGTGGAAAATAGAGAGATATTAAGAATTACAGACCAGTGAACTGTAAGTGCTGGGTAAATTGAAGTTATATTTTAGAATACAAGTTTAAAGCACAGTCATAATGCCAAGGCAAACCAATGTTACAAAGGAATCGTATTTCCAAATATTCATATGTGTATGCGATCTACTTTCTTGTAAGACGGAGAGCAAATATTACTACTCTGGATAGCTATGCATCCTTTAACAAATTCCTTTATAACAGGACAATAAATACCTAGCTAGTAGTTGTTTTAGAGCATTTTCTTTATGAATTCGAGTCTGATTAAAAAAAAAGCTTGAAACTTTTAAAATTAAAATTCAAATGTGCCATATCACCAAGCATGCAATAGGCATACCACTGCTGACACACTTCTGCTTAAAAAAAAAAAAGAATAAATCTCTTAGCTGTTGTTATGTAATTACTGGCACCGTTTATGAGATTCTGTTGAAACCACTGAGGCAGTTTGTCCATTTCACAATGTCTTACCCTGCACTGGTCAAGCTGCATTTTTTCTTTTTAAGGGTATGAAATGAGTCCTACAAATTATGCACTTGACAAATACATGATCTAGTCAAAAGAAAGGAATTCCTTTTTCTTCTAAAAACAATTGTCTCTTATGTTGTTGGATTCTCCAAAGGATATGATCTATCTGTCACTGTGCTTCACAGAAAGTTCTCTTGGACTTTAGCAGAAGACAAGCGCTTTTGGAAATCGTAGTTGTAGAGAAATTTGTGTTGTTTATATTTGGGATTGCTTATGCATTTGAGGCCCTCACTGTGCAAGGTTCTGTGTGTTCTTGAGGTCTCTTGAATACCTTCAGGACTCTCTGGGTGGTGCTCAGCTTTTAGCAGAATGGAAACCCTTGTTGCATCATTATTTTCTTCTGTCTCTTCAACTGCAGTGTAGGTCGAACTTAAAAAGCACTAACAGAGAAGTGCGTGCATAAGTAAATTCTCAGAAATTCAGTAGACATAACCCCTGCTCAACAACACATTTTTAAGCTTCCATCTGTTTTAGGGGTCTTATGTGAAGCACAGTGTCTCTGCAGCACTGTCCCTTGCCAAGAGGAGCTAAATTACACTGTAAAATCATAGAGATTTTCAGCTCTTGCTACATCAGTGGTTTCAGAAATATTATTTCAAAAACTCTTTGATAAATTTTAAAACATTTCAATAAAAGAAACAAAACTCCAGCAGTTTCGTTTTGGAGGATCCTGGGAGCTGGTAACTGCTGGAAATCATACTGTCAGTACAAAAAAAGACAGTTGCTTTTTATTTTTAGGTGGAATTTTAAGTGAAACTAAATGAAGTTTAATGGCTTATAACATTGCATGAATTTGTCAAAACTGATCAGCTGGATTGCTACACAATGAATACTGAAAATGTTCTGGTTTTTAGGCTTATAATAGCCTACAGCCATTCAAAAGTCAAAATGTTATTTGATGATTTCAGAATGTTAATGAAATTATTATTAATAGCACATATATTAATCTTAATGATATATGTAAATATGGGCAAATGTAAAGCTCTGTTGACACCAAAATAATTATTCTACTGCTGAAAGTAAACCTGGGCTTAAATTTCAGTGATCAAGCATAAAACCGTTTGCTCTAAATGCTTCAATAAAAGAATTTCTGATGAAGTTCAAAATTGTATACAGGCTCAGGAGATTTGGAGTGTTTGTTAGTACAAAAAAAAAAATTGAAAAAGAAAGGATGATTCTATTTGCTTTTAAACTAGCAGAAAATAGTAACAGACTGTTCTGATAAAAAAAAAAAAGATGTAAAAGGCTTTGCTTTGTTGTTACCTTGATTTCAGAAAGTATCGTATCTAATAGATGTTTAAGTGTGTAGGGTTTTTAGGTGAGAAGGAAGTAACATGTATCATTCTCCACTGTGAATTCATTTGCATAATAATTTGATTTGACTGGCTTGACTTTTGTTTCTATGCTTTTTGCTCTTTTAAGTTAAAATGGTTTTCCTTTTGCAGTATACATGTAATTTTTTTTTCCCTATTTGGTGATGTTAATCAAGCCTTAATATGGTTTTCATGCTTGCTTTCTTTTTTTTTAAGAAGGCAGCAGGGTTATGTTCAAGGAACATAGAGATTTCTTGTCTGTAGTTATATGCAGTTAACAGCATGATACATTTTTTATTGTAATATCTATCTTTGAAAATCTAAATGTTGGTTGCAGGATAGGATCTCTCTGTGCACACTGCAATGTGCAGAAAGAGAGTGAACTTTCTTGTAAAGGAGAATTTCATGGCGTTTTACCTGTTGAGGGCCCTGTAGAGCCAGAAGTACAGTGACTTGCCTAAGTGACAGGCAGTAGCAGCCGTGGTGTCACTGTGTATTATCACCTCATGCTAGCTGGAAGCACTCCCTGAAGCCGATCTAGGTTGTATAGTCCTAGATGAGGTCTTCATGGGTGCTGACCATAAAAAGTTCATCAAAGTAATGAGGCGAGGCGAGAGCTTGGCGCTCATGGGCAGAGCTCAGCACCAAGGAGTGTGAACCGGCTCCAGCTGTGACAATAAAACAGCAGGTGGCTGCTGTCATTAGGGGTGGCAGATGAGGCAGGGGACTAACATTCAGCCCACAAAACTCTCATTTGTTAGCCATCGCCACTGTACCATGCAAAATAGCTTCCATCTCAGTCAATTTTACTTTGCAAAATATTACGCAGTCGCCATAAGAAAATTAGAGCCTTGGGTTTACAGGTTCCTTGGATCTTATAATCAGAAAACTCTGTGCTCTCAGGTTATGTGGAAAATTGGACTTTTTTCTCCCTTGAACAGTTTGAGGATCTTTACAGTAATTTTATAATAGGTTGTTTCCACCCCAGCATGTGTTTATCAGTTAATATTTTGGACTATTTTGTTTGTTACTCCTTTATAAAATCAATTCCATCCATCCGTTTGGCTATGTGTTGCACATAACATTGCCTACTATTCAGTATTATAGAAGTTGCACACTGATCAGACTATTTCTGTCTCTATGTCTGTCCAGGTACAGACATTTCATGTAATAATGTTTTTTTGAGAGGAGTTCTGCTAATCTGAGAAATTGTAAAGAAACAGAACAACCCTTTGATTTGTGGTTTTTTTTTTTTGTTGTTGTTTGCTTATTTCTGTTAATATAAAATGCTAAAACATTTTGTATGTGTTTAATCTTTGCAGAATGTTTTTAAACTACCTAAAATTTGAGGCCTTTCTCAGCTGCAAAGTGTCCTGGTGCCGCTCATGCCTGCAGCAAGCCCTGTGGGTGTGAGGGGTGGAACAGTGGGGAGGTGTGTTGGTGCCAATGTGAGAGCCATTTTACTTGCATCCTGTTAGAAAGCTAAGCAGAGAATTGCCTGTCATTGGTTACATGCTCTGTTCCACAGCTCTAAGTGACCTCCAGGAAATATGGAGAATTCAGGTGGTCATTTGGACATGTGTCAGTCGTGAGCATGTTAAATTCTAGTGCTCTGATAGGAACCCATTCATGAAAATCAAAATGTGATGCAGCACTGAATAAAATGGTGCACCACAGTGTGTGTTGTTGCCTGTGTCACCTGTGCTGTGAGGCTCTCCTCCTACTAAAAGTGGGCCTGTAGAATCCCACCGTTTTATGCTGGTGCTTGAGATGAGGGTATATGGGGCTGTGGTTGCAATAACCACATGGATTAGGAAGGAAAACTCCTTTAACTTCATTTCAGGAAGATACTGAAAAATAATGGTTTTTTAGACATGGTTTATGTCTCTTTATAGGACCAGGCTGTCACTTTGTATAAAAAAACTGAAGTTCTGTACTTTTTCCTGTTAGCAATATACATTCCTTTTATTGCATCTGTTTGGGTAGTTTGTCACTTCATCTTTCTTTTTTAGATAGCATGCCATAAGCTTTTGTTTGAAACTACACGGATTTCTCCTTCACTTCTTTGTTCATAGGTACACTCAGCATGTGTATGTAGGTTTATCCAGGCCCTTGAGATCAAAGATGTTTTTTTCTCAATTCCATTGGGCATCTGTGTAGTTCCTCTATCTCTCATGTTTGATTTGTGGCCAGAAATGGTCAGAGCTAATCTCAGATGCTGGCTGGAATTGGAGTAATCTTTGCCAGAGAACATCTTCTGCTGTGTCACAGATACCATCTTTATGACTGTACAGACTTGTCTGATCTATATTCCTTTGGCTTTTCCAGACTGATGACAGTCTTCATACCAAGTGCATGCAACATCCACACTGGACTGCAAGAATGTGGCCTGATATTTTGTGTGTGTGTGTGTATGTGTGTGTAAAACATCCATCTAAATTCAGTGGGATTTTTTTCTGTTGTCTTTATTTCTTCAATAACTGTTATATCTCGGTGAGTACTCCTAATCCCTTTGGTCCTGGGCTTTGGGCTTCTGAAGTGACTCCTGCTGGACATCAGAGATAAACCTGGGAAATACCAGATTTAGTGCTTGGAAGCTTTAGTGATTCCCCTGCTAAGTATGTAGCTGAAGTGATGAGAGGCGTTAGCATTTGCTTATGGGATAGGTGGAGTAGCACTGTTATACCTGGCTTTCTTGTTTGGATAGACTTCCATGCTGCTCTTAAAACCATCTACATACTCTATGTTCAGTGCCATAATTTGAGAGTGTTTTGTAGATCTGTAATGTTTGGATAAGGCATAACAGTCTGTCTGGTCTGCAAATCATGATTTGCTCTGAGAGACTCTTACTTTCTTCAGTCAGCTTCCTTCTTCTGTGGCGGAAGGAAGTTACAACACTCCACTTTTGGGAAGACTTGGGCATGGCTGTGACAGGAATATATGGAGTGACTGAGATACCAGTTGAAAATGAAAGCTCTGAGCTTTTACCCAGGCTCAACTACTAATAAAGATGTCTTCTAACAATGAAAAAACAAACATTATTCAGACATGCTTGTCAAGTGTTAGGTTGGTCTGATGACACAGTGTTAGGTGGTTCCTAGTCCCTGAGATAGCAATGGCCAGGCCCAAGAGCCCTTGGACATGGAAAGCCAGAACCATCCTTGTGCTTTAAATGTGTGTAAGGGGGTACAAGTATCAGATGCATTTTCTGTGAACTGAAACCCGTCTGACCCAAACAATAGCCTTTTTATTTCTTTGGCTGGAGCCAGTCAGTTCTGATTTGGCCAGCCTGTTGCTGAAGGTTCATGCATGTGGATGGTACTACTGATGGTTACAGATTAGGTCTTGCTGTCATAGATTTACTATTTTTATGCAGCTACTTTGGCAAAAAGATATTCTGAAGTATTTTGCTTTCTACCTGAAGTCAAACAGTCTTGTGGAATGCCTGGATGTAAGGCAAAAAGGATGTGTTTTACAGCTGAGTTTAAGTCTCAGGAATAAACAAATCAACCAGCACTTGCTTTTCTATGTCAAGAAAAGACCTAGGGCAACATTCTCACTACTCTCACAGATCAAGCAGACTGCAGAGTCTTCTCTCCAGCCACCATCTATCACCAGCAGCATTTCAAATTGTGGGGAAATTGTCAATAAAAATTGTGTATGTCTTCTGATTGTGTATGACTTCTGAGCAGTTCAGTCATCAGATAGTGACCAATTTATTCATCTCATTCCTTTCTTGCTATCTCTCAACTTTGCAAAAGACCACAGGCACTGTAGCTTCAGAACTGAGTTATGTATGTGGCACTGCTACTGCAGGTCCTATGTGTTTTCTAGTCCACAAATCATCTATCTTTAGATTTGTTTTGATTTCCATTAAAGACAGGCAACAGTAGATTCTTTTGATGAGGAGAATTTCGTTCTCAAGATAGCTCTTCTTGTAGAAGCTCTGTATAAACCTGGTAATTCAGTCCACAGTGCGATTTCTGAGCCTTTAGAAAGAAGCTACATGAAAAGTCACTTTTCACTGCGAAATAGCAAAATATTATATGTAATTTTTTGGCTCTATCAATTCTGTTTTTAAGTAGAAAGTAATTGGAGCGTCCTTGTTTTGAGGTAGTCTCACAGTCCATTTCTTGCACTTTAAAAAGGCATAGACTTTGCTCCTTGGGATTACTAGGAAGGTCTTTACAAACTGTCTGCAGAAAGTCCACTATTTCAAAACTCCTCTCAGGGCACCTGGAGACGTGGTTCACCTGACTCACCCAAAAGATTGAATCTACTTTGAAGAATGTTTCCCTTCAAATATTAGCCTGTTTATCTTGCTGTTGCTTTCCAGATGCTAGATGATGATAATTGAAACTGATGCCTACTGCATCAAATTCTCCATCTGAAGACCTGAGCATGCTAGGAAATGGACTGGATCATGAGTAGGAAGACAAGCCAGTGTCTGAAGGAAGTGGAAGGAATGGAAAAGGGAGGGACCAGAGTTATGAGACTGTTGAATATACAGATAATGAAAAAAGAAAAGACATAAGCCATGTCTTGGTGGCAAGGCTGGTAAAGCACTATTCTGGATCACAATGCCTACAGCTGTAAACGTTAATTTATGTTTAAAGCATTTCTGCAGCCTCATTTAGCATGGCAAGTGTGTTTTCTGGTGATGTCCTGGTTTTGGATGTTAGTGGTAACCTCTCTTAAAGGCAAGGCACTCCCAACAGGAGTTGAGTCTAGGGTTGCATTTCAGACTTTAGGAAAAGAGGTTTGCATTGTGGTAGACTTGAGAGGTTGATAGCAGCACTAGAGAAAACACATTGTGATTCTGTCTTTTTTTTTTTTTTTTTTTTTTTCCCAGTAGTTTGTGCAGCTGTTAGATTACCAAACACCTGTTAGAGGTGACAGTTACAGATGCTCAATAACCAATGAAAATTAATAGAACATGTGATTCTTTTAGCTTAGAAGTGATTTGGTAAGATGTGCTTAGAAATCTAATTACATATTGCTGCTGTGTACCATTATCACTTAACATTCATTAACTTCTCTGAATATTGAAACAAACATTTCTTATAATGGTACTAATTTTCTCATGTATTTGTAAGGTGATTTTCTGACACAGGGAACACCTGACTTTAAAGTTTTTGCCACTGTTTAGCTATTTTAGGTTTTGTCTTTAAGCAAAGGCAGAGTGCCATTTGTTAACTTACAGTTACCGCTTGTTACTATGTCTCCAAATATAAAAGTTCCAAGTACCACTTTTAAGTTTCTACTCATTTTTGTGTTAGTAACAATTTTCACTGGCTGGATGTGGCTTATTCCTGCAGCTGCTATTGAAGGGTACTTTTTGTATTTAAAATAAAACACCACTACACAATATCTTCAAACTAAAAAAGTATAGAATGGACCTTTAGCTAACTTACCAGAAACCTTTTTGATTTCAGTTACAAAATAAGCAACTTCAGGTGAGGCACACAGGTAAGTGAGTTCCCTTATGGGGGAGGAAATAATATAAATACTGCCAGTGAATTTTTTTTTTTTTTTATTTTGCCACAGTCCTTGTAATAACAAACTAAATTTCTGTCCTGGATTGTTTATATTATAAATATCTATCTATCTATCTATCTGTCTATTTATCTTTCTGTCTGTCTGTCTTTAAAGTGGGATGGTAAGAAGACTCAACAACTTTGAATGGCAAGATAAGCTTAAGTGGAACAGTAGAGGATGTTTTTTGTTTTATTTAGTTTACCCTTTCTTTGTACCTAGGTCTCTTCTTCCAGAGTATGTAAGAGGAGATAATTGTGCCTTTTGCACTTTATGGCCATGGGGCTAATAATTTTTTCCTATCTTGAGCATCATAGATTGGTGGCAGAGAGCAACAGGATTATGTTGAGGGATGTCTCTCTCTTCTGGTTGATAGATGCAGGAATATGCAGGAACAACACAGTCGATTGATTGATTGATAGCATGCAACTCATCCATAATGATCTGTCTGATACAGCAGTAAATTATTCTCGAGATTGATGCAGGTCATTGAACAGCACATTGACAATCCTGTTGTCTGTCATCCTGTTCAAAGCAAGGCAGGAACAGTAGCTGCTGTGATACTCAAGTCTACCTTGGGTGCAAGCTGTGTACAGGTGTTCCAATAATACAAGTTGTTGTCTTCTCTTCATTTTTTTTCCAGTGGGCAGCTTGGCTTCACTGCTAGCTTGTTACAAGTAACAGTATAAGAAGGATGAGGTATTTTTAGAAGAAGAGGTTGTAGTCATTGCATTGATGATTTCATAATAACATAAAAACCACTTGAAAATTTTGGGTTTTAAACTTGGGTAGCAAAACTTCTCCATGGAAAAGAAGCTAATAAATAATTAAGAAACATACCTGATTGTTGCATGGAAAATTGAAAAAAAAAAAAAAACCAAAAACCAAACAACACCCTAGAAACGACACAAACTTGAAGCAGAAAGGCTGATAGTTCTCAGAAATTCAAAAGTTATATTGATGTTTAGGTTACATGAATTACCACGATACTTTCCCTTGGTAATCTGAGTTCTTGTCTTATTAGTGATGGCAAAGTTGTTGTCATTTACCACTTTAGATTTCTCTTTTCAAGAGGAAAAATTTGAATCTTCCAGTCTGCCAAGTTACTCACACTTGAAGGTGTGGATGGACGGATGCGTTTTGCTTCCCAGTTTAATTACCAGTGTTGGTGAGGGTGGAGCATAAAGCAGCCATATCCTTCTTTGACACATGGGGTCAGCAGGGAGTAGAAGGCAGCGTGTCACAGCACTCTCAGCATTGCAGACTGCGTGATCATGCATGACTTGTTAACCTTTTGAAATGTTATTGATTTTTTTTTTTTTCACTTACAAAGAATAACCATTGCTTTTATTTAGAAGTTATAAGACCTGCTTCATTTGGCTAGTAGATAAGTCTGGAGAAAACTCCATCTTTCCTATGCGGGGTTCTAGGACTTGACGTCCTGTCATAGAGGGCATGAAGTTTTTCAGATATTTGGATGTTTTCCACATTAGACTTCACCCTGCCAGATATTTACTTGAACCTGACATCTTGTCACAAAGGGCATGAAGCCTTTCAGACTACTGCACACACCAGACTCTGCCCTGCCAGATACTTTCTTTTAAATTGAGCCCCTTGCGCGCAGTCATGCAAGAGAGTTATCAGAGCCCCAGTCTGGACCCTTCAGAATCAGCAAGCATCCACAAAATTATGGACTTGAAGAAATTCTGAGGAATTTAGACTTTTGATGCGTGGAAAGAAAAGATTACTTGTTCATAGAAAGCCATTGCTTTCTGGACAGTTCTGTGTTTTCCTCTGTGCTCTTGTTCCTGAAGTTAACCCGATGAATACAAAATCCTGTTGGAGGCATGAGATTTGGGTAGCTACTTTTTATATAATTTGAAGAATTTAAAAACTTGAAGTTTTTTAGTTCAGGTAGACTGTTTAAATACCATTTGACTGAGTGTTGATTTGAATATATGAAGTTCTACTTTTATGGGTAGAACATATACAAGTCAAGTGCATGCAAAAATCTGTAATTACATATACAAGTTTTATTGAACATTCTGAAATATATGTGGGTCCTAGTATTTTTTTGAGAAAATGCACTATTTCTTTCTCCTACTGGTTGCATGGCTCCATGTGAACCACACATTGATCTACAAATGTTTAGGGTTTCCAGTGCTTTTCAAGACACAGTAAGAACAAGAATGCTTCTTTAAGGTAGTAAGAACCATAGATTCCACACTGTTCTTTACTTGCCTGAACATGTCCCAGTCCCCCTTCTTGGCATGAGCTGTGAAGCTTGCCTTGATTTTCTGATTCCTTGCCTTGGGTGAAGATACAAGAACAGAAATTCAAGCACAGATCATGAAAAACAAAACCTGATGTGAACAGGATAATGTATTATTTCATTGTATTCTGTATAAAAGTTTGAGATCTTTTTTCTTATTATTCCTTGATGCTGTCACATCTCCCAGCTGATTCATCCAAAATGGTAAAATGTTCTATCCTTTCTATGTGCCTGAAACCTATGCTAAAACAAAACACTAAATGCAAATAATTTTAAAATAGCATTCTATTCTGCTTCTCTTAGATTTGTTTATGGGTTTGATTTTTTTTTTTTTTTAATGAGTCTCTCAAGCAGCTTTTTAAAACGTCTTATGTTCTTGGGTCATGCAGTAACTTACTTGTATTCTCAGAGTTAAATTTGTGTATAAAGAAGTTTTGGACAATTTAAAGGAGATGTAAAAGATACTGAGAATATGAATAAAGGCTAGATATTCATTGTTATTCTCTTGGACTTTTCTGCTGTCATTGAACATTGTTGTCTGTAAGATAAATTCTCCAAGAGCAGTTGCAGAGAGCAATGTATCCACTGAGAAGTGATTTAAAATTGCTCTTCAGCTGCTGCATACCTTGTTTGTTGAGACCCATAGAAACAAGTCCCAGTGCTGGTCCTCCTCAGCAGTTACGTGCCATTGGTAGGGATTGGTGGCTGGTCTGTCACCATGGCTTCAAGTGACTTTCTGGTAGAGATAAGATGTAGCGCTTTCCTTGGAACTATGCCAAGGCTGAGCACTTGGTAAACACACAGGAAATAACAGGTTTCATGACTTTATGGCCCAGAATGCTTGTTTTGGTTTGTGTGTGTGTGTGTTGTTTATTTGGTTTTGTTTTTTTTTTGTTTTTTTTTTTTTTTTTAGGCTTTTCACTAACCCAGTGATGTACTTACTAAAAAAGGAAAGAGCTATTATGGATTCAAAACATAATAAAACTTAGAATCTTTTGCCCTCTCAAAGCAAGATACTTCACAGAGAGCAGTTCTCTCTCCACAGAGAAAATAGAGAACAGACAATACATGACAGATTATTCATATTCCTTGGGTACTGTGGTGATAAACATTGTACATGCTGAAGAATTTGTATTACACTAGAATAAAAAGTGGAAGTAAAGATTGTCCAATATGTTTCTTTATTCCCAGAATTAGAAGTCCCTTTGTTTCTTTTGTACTTTAAAATGTGCTTTTATAACTGAAGACAAGTCTGTAGAGGCTCTTAAATCAGTTGCAGACGTTCTGAGAAAGAGTCCAAGTACTGTTTGAAGATTGCCATGGAATATGGATGGTCACATTCCTACAAAGCCACAACTCTTCTAAACTGAAACCAGAATATTCTGCAAACTTATTTTGGGAAAGGTGCTCATATATTTATGATTTAAAGTAATTTTTATATATAGTTGGTGTGCAAAATGTTGTCTATAGGGAATGAAGATGCTATTCTAAAGCTCTGTGTAATTTTTTAGCTTGTCTTTAATTTATCCTGTAGTTTGAACATAGTGCATATGACTGAGGACATCGCTGGTTTGGAGCCACTAAAAAAGTTAGCCCAACATAATGGTACTGCCAGCAAAAGAAATCCTGTCTACTCACTTTGTACCACTTTGAAAAGAGGTTTCTAGTAGTCTTCCTACCAAATGCAGGGAACTCCCAGTGACCATGACTTGGATGTATAGGCTAGACATGTCTGCCTGAGACTTGACCCACAGGAGAGCAGCTGGGCTGTGACTTCTTGTCTGCATGTGGGTTGAGGATGACTTTGTCCAGATAAGAGTTTGTAAAACTGGTTCCAGGCCTCTAGTACGGCCTGGTTTGCATGTATCTGAAACAGTAGACTAATGCAATTTCAGGCTTTTTCTACTCTTTTTTGATGTGTTTCTGAAACTAGTTAGCTTTTAGCATTTGAATGTTTATATTTCCACTAGAATTAAAAACAAGAAATGAGAAATTTGGTGAAGCCTGAATTGGTGCTTAGCAATTGCTGATGGAAAGATTTCTTTTGATTTGAAGATGTATCAGTGCAATGTATCTTGAAAGCATTCACTCAGTGAGTCCTTATAGGTGCCAGTCAAACTTCTTTAAGATTAATTTAAAAGGCCAAGGCTAAGTCATGCCTATCATTTCAATTCTAGCAGTAGCTTGGGAATAACTGATTTACCTCAGCAGAGGTAAATAGCACAAATAAACACATTATTTTTTGACTACTAAACCAGTAATTACTTAGAAACCTAGAGTTACTGACTGTATGGAAAACATTTTTGTTTGTTTTGTAAAGCAGCAAACACTTCTACCATGTCTTTGAAAATCACCTGCAGGATTTAGTAAACAAAACCAAATAGTTTCCACTTGTCTCTCTTTGTGGTTTGGTTGGTTGGTTGGTTAGTTTGTTTATTTGTTTTAATGGGTGGTCCTCAAATTCAGCATCCAAACACGATTGTTTAGACTTTGCCCCTTGTTTTAATAATGGCTGTCTCTGTTGATAATTCTTTTTCATCCTTCTCAATTTCTTATGAAAATAGCAACTCTGCTTTTAAGGCCTGATTCTGTAAGCTGGGGAACTGCCCCTGAGCTATGCTGAATGTTCCAGACTTGCACTGAGGCATTCTCCCCTCCTGAAGTTTGGAGTCTTCAAGCCTTACACTGAAAGCTTAAAATATTAGTAGGTGCTGAGGTGCGAATTGAATCAGGGTTCGTTTTATTTGTGCTGTGTAACAGCGGCAAAATGGTTGCTGGAACATAGATACAACAGAGAGGAGGCAGAATGTGAGATTAATTGCTTCATGTTATTACCAAGGCCTTTGTCTTTGATTTTGCAGAAAGGTATGTCTACCTGTACCCTCTGCAGTTGTGTGCTATATGAAAGGGTCAGCCTTCGTTTGGAAAGTTCATCTAAACGAGCTCAGAAACCAAAAAGCGCTTCCCTACAAATATTGCGTAGCTGGTTGGGATCTTTATATTCTGTGTAAATAGCAAAGTATCCCTTTACAACTGTGGTTGCACATTGCCCTTTCACTGTAATATCATTGAGTTTATTTTTCTTTTTGAGAAGGGGGATAATGGAAGTTTGTAACAGGAAATGCAGGTATTACTAAATGAAAATATGTTTGGTACCTTTCACATCTGTGTGGAAATACTATTTCTGTTGAAATGCAAGTGCAGTGCATTTTGTATGCCTTATGCTTTTATTAGAACATATTTTTTTATTTTGTTACAATTATTTTCCTTATGTACAGTAATTCTGATGACACTTGCATAGTAATGATGGTAATGGTGTAATAGATTATTCACAGTTGTAATGGTTATGATGCCATAGTTTTAAGTTGCATAGGGAAAAGTATTTAAGGTACTTTTTAAATGTATTTCTGTAAAAAATAAGGAAATTTATATCATTTAAATAAGACAGTATTATAATCTTAGACCTTAAGGGATGCACAACAGAGATTCTCTGTAATAATGTGCAAGTGCCCAAAAAAGATCAAACTCAGAAAAGCTACATTAACATAATTGTAAAGGAAAAGTACTGTGTCTTTGCTTTTGTGGCTCTTATACCCCATAGTGCTGGTGTTTTACAGTTCTTCCATTGTCCATTACTTCAAACACGTCCAGATAAATTCAGCGTTTAATGTTAAAAATCTTATAACATGCCAGTTTGATTTGTAGCCCTTCATATCATGGAATGCTAATTAAAATCATATTTTTGCATATGTCATGCCTTTCATGTACATATGCAAATAGACTCTATTGCCTTTCAGCTATTAGTAATTAACTTTATGAAGGACAGCTGTAATACATAATTAACAAAAATGTTTGCAAGCCCTTTTCACACTGAAAGTTGCTGCAGTAAAATTTTTGCTTATCGAGAGAACCATTTTAGTTTGAAGCTTCAGTCTGATATCTAAATTGTTTGAAGCAGTCACATGACATAATTAAATTGATGTTATGGTCTTATCAGCAGAAGAATAGTACTTGGTAGGCTTCTATCTGTTTCATTATGTATGTCACCAAAATTAAAGTAAATGATCTGTGTTTGGTTTGGTAGAAACATGATGTCAGGTAGTATGTATTTTGTTGCTGCTGTTGGTCCTTTGAAGAATGTCTTGCCAGTTTGAAAAATATTCCTTCTCATAGTGTATTCACAAAGATGTACTTCACGTTTTTCATCCTTTTTTTTTCACAAGCCCATAAAATAACTAAGGCTATTAATTTGTTTCTATGTATATCTCTTTAAATAATTAATACAATGAAGTTTGACCAGGCGTAAGCAGTTATTAAAGCATCTTATCTTGCTTTTTTTCCATGTTTCTCATTAAAAACAATGGAACTACTTGTATGAGGAAGGGTTGCAGGATGGGACCATTAGGCTTAAATAAATTCAAAGGTGTAACTAAAACTGTATTAGGTTATAACATGAGACAATGCTATTTAGGTAAAATAGACTATATTATCAGTATAATGTGTGAGATGATCTAATTTCCAAAGGGAACCCAGAAACAGGTTTTCTGGTTTTTGACCAATGATGTATGGTTGGAACTTATAAGAGAAAAAGCCAAGGGACTGCAAAATGAGGGAAGCCTGTTGTTACAGAATGGACTCCCCAATCTAAGTCACACCCTAGCAGAGGAGGGGTTTTTTAAAGTCTGCCTTTAATGAAATATGTTCAAGTGCATGCTCAAAAAGAGAAAAATACTGTATTAAAAAAAAAAAAAGTTTAATAAAATGATCTTTCTCATTTGCTGTTTGTTTGACAGGGTGGCATTTGTGATGAAGAAGCATTTGAATACTCATTTACTGGGCAAACATGGAGTCGGCACACCCAAAGAAAGGTAAACTACTTTAAAATTCTTTTTCATTGCATCTTACACAGTGTAGAGAGAAGAGGTATGTGGAGACCTCTTCTAAAATATTTAGTTTACCCACAGTGAAGTCACCTGGATTTTTACCTCAACTCCAAGAGAGATCCAAAATGCTTAAGTTCTCTGATGCTGTGGTGCTAATGACATGTCTATAGAAAGAAATTCCATGGAAAAGGTGTAGGATTTGCACCTTTTGGGGCTTTTTTTTTTTGACGGGTGGTATTATTTTCTCAAAACTTCCATAATTGCAAATTTCACTCACAGTACAAAATCAAATGTTTGGGGTTTTTTTTTCCTTTTTTGTTCTTTTCCTTCTGACCTTTATGCTCATAGAGCCCAAAGCCACAGAGGAATCAAAGAGAAAATTTCCTTAAATATTCTTAGGAAGGAAGAAGGATTTGGCATTTTGACTATTTTTAAAATGAATTAATTTATTTTTTCAATCTGTACACAGGTACTTATTCTCCAATTTCGTTTGCAAGCAGGTTTTTTTTTCTGTGGTTTAAAATATAAATGTGTTTTACAAACTCAATGGCACTGTGTTTGCAGATAAACAGGTTTTGCTTCAGATTTATTTGGCACATTGTGACTTAGCTATTGCTATTTCATTGAATCTTTGGGGCAACTAGAAAGTTGATGTGTTTTGGATAGCCAAAGGATTGCATATTCTCTTTCAGTGTGAGTAGATATCTTGCTGGATACTTGATACTGTTTATAGTATTACTGCCTTGTATCTCATTCTTCTGGGGTAGGCTTTCATAAACAAAGAGTATTTTCTTGTTTTGATATGAAAAAAGAGGAAAATAAGTGATAGGAGCTGTAGGAGAGCACAGCAAAGCTCTTTCTGGGCCATGTTATTTCTTGTTAAAGACAATGGAAATAGTGGTCGATTAGACCCTTTCCTCACAAGTTTGTCACACTTAAATCATGGAGGGACTTAAGAGCAGGGTTTTCAATTAACACCCCATATACATCTTAGTTTGACTAAGCACCGATTTAGGTGGTGTTTTTATTTTTGAGGAGGTTTCTTTTACAAAGGGCTTAACCAGAATTTCCCTAACAAGTGATTATTTAAGACTTTTGAGATATTCTATTTAATTTAAAATACAGGATGATGCATTGAAAAAACAATTACAGTTTCATCAAAGCAGATATCATATTTAAGTTGCTTATCTCTTGTCATAGCACAACAATTATAAAAAGTGTTTTGCTCTGGTGGCTTATTTTATAACTGGAAGCATTCAATACCAATATATTCTTTTGCAAGGGGGTACTTACTGTACAGTCATCATAAATACAACGTAGAGATAACTTTCATTACCCTAGTGAATAATAATAAAGAATACATACAATAGATTTCCAAATATAGTATCTTAGCCTGAGAGGCATATTTTTAGCAATGATCATCTTGAAATGAATTCCTAAACAAGCAGGATGCTATAAACTAAATCAGTTGTTGCTGGCTTTTCTTTGCGTGTTTTGTTCTGAAAGCCTTCTGGCTGTGGCCGTTTTCCCCATTTCTTCCCGTATTCCTTCAAGGCTTTCTGGCTGGCTGGCCAGCATGGCATGAGGAGGAGGAGGAGGAGGAGGATGGCAGGTTCACAGGCCCCAGCTGCCCAAGGAGCAGAGGAGCCCTGCAGAGGCCTGCTGCCTCCCTGCCCCTCCTGCTGGCGTGGCTGGGGAGGCTTTGCCCCCAGGCTGGCATAGGCAGGTGGAATTGGAGTGACTTCAGGCCCTCTTCTTTTGCAATTCCTTCGTCCATCTTCTGAGTATTTCTTTTCCACAATACCTTTTTAGGTGGCACTTCAGCTTAATGTAGAGCAGCATCAAACAGCAGTGGCAGAGCTACAACAACAATATAAATTTCTAGTAGCAGTCCCTCGCTGGGGATGGGGGATGTTTAAGCCGTGTGACCTACTGCAGTAAATACCAAACCACCGTTGATTTCCTTTCCACCTTTCCTCTCCTATTATGAGAAAGTTTGATGCTTTTTAATGGCTTTAGGAACCAAAGAAATCCTTCTTCAGCATGTTAAACCATCACTTTGGGCATAAACATATTATAAATTAAGTTACATAGTTTTCTTACCTATGTAAAACATTAATGTCTTGATTATAATTTTGCAAGCTTGCTATTTTTTAATTTCTCTAGGACAATATAATCAGTTTATTCTTTATGTTTTGAATTTGATTCTGCTCTCTGATACATTGCATATTATAGCAAATACTAATAGAAGCTAGCTAAATAGGCTGTGACAATTAAATTAATAATGCATTTTATTTGCAAGTGTTTAGTCTTCATGGTTTGACTGATATATGCAAAGATGGTAATTTATTAAAAGTAAATTCATGTAATTGTAGTACAGAATTTGATGGACCAAAAAAAGTTGTCAGCATGACTATCATCAAAAACAGAAAATTGAAAAGAAGTTCAAAAGGGTGCTTGAAAAAAATAGTTATAACCCATACACCCTGAGAAACTGAGGCCCTTTTAACAAACTTCTTAGAATGGAATTGCTGATGGTAAGCATTAAGATAGTTTTGAAAGGGAGAGAAGAAATACATTTACAATTTAGTAAGAAGTATTTAACTTGTTCACCTTGCTCCTTCCAGCTTTCCATCACTATTGGAGTTTTTTATGCCCAAAAGGGAGGAGTTATGAAGGCGTGGAAGTGTTTGCATGGGCAGATACAGAAAACTAGTATAATTCATAATGAGATTGCTACTAAAACATCTTTTGTTTAGGTTATTTGCTTTTTTTTAAGGCAAAATTGATTTAAGGGGAAAATACTGTGCAATTGAAAATCACATAATTTTAAAAAAATAGATTTGTAGTAAAATGTCTGCACATTTCAGACACAAAACCCCCTACTGCCTAGTCCATTATGATCATTACCATTTAATAGCTAACTCAAAAGTGGAATGTTTTAACAGAAAGAATTCCTCTAAGGTATATTTTCCTGTTATTGGAACTGTGATGCTGATTTATTGTCAACTTGAATGTGTCTCAAAACTGGCATGTTATCTGCTAAGTCCAAGGCCAGTACATATTTGGTACTTCAGTGTCAGTAATCTTCATGGGACCTATAACTATATCTTATTGGCAGGATAAATCTTTAGCTACACCTTTATTGTGTCTAGGAGACACTGTGGTTGAGGACAAGGTGGATGCATCAATGATGTTAATGCTGCCAAGTCCTAATTTCTCTTACATCATTACTTTACTTAGGTGTAAATTGTGTCAGAACACAGAACAAACAGATGTTTCACTATTAAAATATACACATACACACACATAAAAATATGAGCAAGAAAATAAAAATAAATTCACTAAGTCATTCATCAGTGAGATTGAATTCTACCACTGTTAAGTACAATTCTGGATTTAGAAATTTTTTATATGAAAAATACACATAAATATTCTCTAAAGATTATTTAGAGACACCATTAGTACTATACAATTCTATTCTATAGTATATGATACTTTCTTAACTAGAGTTCTGTCTGATACATCTCTTTAAACAATTTTTTACATAAGAAAAGGCCATAGAAAAGCCTTCATAGTTGTTTAATTACCTCACCTTCCTTATGAATTTTAATTGGTGAGTTGCTTCTGAAATAACTTTGCACATGAGTAATCCCACTGAATCATTCAAATATATGAAGTTACTGGTAGCACAAACAGTCATTGAATTGGAATATCTGTTATAAAACAATTCCTGTAAAGGCTATTAAAAATATATTCAGTTTTGCAAGGTCCTGGTATTTTTCATGTGCTTTAAGAATGGGATTAATGTTACAGAGTCAGTAACGTCACATGAAGATCATGTGATTTTCAAATGATCTTGACTGATTGAAAAAAGTGTGCAGTGATTTCATCTTACAAACAAGAGCTATAGGTAAATACTTACTACTGTGTAATAGCAACCTAAATATGTTTGAGGTGCTATGTCAAATAATGTTGGAATATAATATGCTTCTAAAATTTCTGTATTTTTTATGCAACTGCTTTGAAGTAAAAGGAGAAAATTCCTAGATGCCAGTTGTTTAATGTGCTTGCATAAGCCCATCTGAATTTTTGAATATTAAATTCTACCAATATGTAAATATCATAAAATACACAAGACTGTACGTATGTCAGTGGAAGGGATTGTTGAGGTATGAAAGAAAAGTAGCCAGGAAAAATGAATTTGGGCTTGATGTTGAGTATATTATTTTGAAAACTTTCTTGTTATCAACTGCTGTGTCTTGATATCTCCATTCTGAATGAAAAACTAGAAGTGAATCAAGTCCATCAGTGCAATCCTCTTTTATTTAATTGAACTGTTAATAGTTCTTTTGAAGCATTTTTCTTTCTTTGAGTAGAGAAATCTGTGATAGTAACTGTTTGATATGCCTGTTTTGGGTTATGCTACCCTAAACCTGCAAGGTAAAAAGATCCAGTTTGATGTTAGAGCAAATTGTGGCTAAACAAGTGGCAAAAGTCACAAAGTGATATGCCATACACCTTACTTGGTGTTTCAATCATACATCCCAGCTTTCTGCTTCCACTGTATAAGTGAACCATGCAGGCCAAGAGGGTAAGGGTTAGTATGCAATCATTTTGTAACAGCTTACTCTTGTTCTGAAGGAACGAGTTCTGTATGTGGCTGTCTCACAGAAGGGTTTCCAGTTAGAGGCACTGGCAGTAAATATGTATCCACTGGACAAGAGGCCACCTGTAGTACCAGAGGGCGGTGTGCTGAGTCCTGCCTTCAAGCTTTATCACCTTTTACTGCTTCTTGCAAGTGAGATTGAGCTTTTTGACTGAAACCTAACACTACTAGGTTAACTGGATAGGAATGAAAAACTTTACTTAATTTTGAGAGTTACATAATGATTCTTTGGAAAAGCCCTAAGAAAAGAAATGTAGCTTTTTTTGAAATATATACTATTTGAAAGTTTGTGATGAGAGGATGTGTGTGGAAAGGACTCAGTTTCAGCAGTGTTTGGGAGCTGAAATTTTGCCCAAGATGCATGCTCATCTTTCAGTGTTTTGGAGTCTTACCTGAACTTTGCAAGCAGTATTTCTCTGGTGTCCAGCTCCTATCTGGTGCTATACTGTGTCAGAGTGTGAAGCAGCTTCCACAGACACAGGCTCCATAATCGCTTGCTGCCTGAGTGTTTTTCTGTGTCTGTGGCTGAGCAAGGAATGCAAGGAAGCCACTGGGGTTACCTGTGATTCCTCAGGTACTGGAAGTAAAAGATGTGCTGAAAATTCGGTTTTCCTCATGGCTTGTTGGCTGTACATGTATCACATGCATTTGCTTTGCTACAAAGAAATGAAGACTGGGCATACATTTATACTTTTGAAGACTTCTATCACAAAGACAAGTGATGACTCAGCGTCTTTTCAAAAAGAAAAGAAGGACTGTAAAAGAATGAAGTTATTTTGCTACTACTCATTATTTGTTCTTCCATCAAATCCTGGAAATATTAGACTTCAGTTCAGAAGGAAGGGCAATCTGAACTAAGTTTATTTAAATTGCTAGGTATGTGAGATGTTTTGGAAATTTCTGTAGTCAGCAACAGTCTTCCTGTAATGAGGCTTAGCTGCTATGGATAGAAGATAGAGGGAGTACCCAATGGGATTCATGCTGCCCACAGTGAGCACCTTTGGCTAATTGTAAGCATCATAACAAGATATAAATTATGATCTCACATTCATAAGCAATCAAGTACTGTCTAGAGCATAGGTTATTGCATTAGCAAGTGTATGCTAACATTGTCTGTGAATCTGTGGAAGACACTGTGGGTAGCTGCTGAAAGTACCAGCTTTATTTGACAATGGTGTGCTTTCAGAGTTCCTTGTTGCATGCCATCAGCCAAAAGGTAGTAAGCTGCAAACTGATCCCTCCTCTGTTGCAGACAGCTGAAAGTAGGTTGTTCCAGTTGTGTGTCCCAGCTTGCTGCTTCCACTATGTAAGGCAACTGTACAGGCCAAGAGGGTAAGGATCAGGATGGCAATGTATCTCTAGATCCCCTTTTACCTGTGTGGGATTGGTAACAAGGGACCTATCTAGACAATTATGCAGTATATGTTACACTACTCTGAGGGTTGTACTTTGTGACATTTATGGATGTGAAATGTTCATGTCTTGGGTGGTACCACGACGTCTAACTTTGATCGGTCTATATATTACAACACAAATATTTATTGAGAACACTGTAAAGGAAATGGAAACAATTTCTTGACCATGCTGCAATTAAATATTTTCTATACATTTTGAAGAATCAAGAGGAGTGTTTTGTAAACTTTGGGAGTGAACACAAAAATTCTGTGGCAAATGCTGTTTCTGACTGATGGTAGAAGCTTGCTTTCTGCTTTTTAGCCACACACTTCATAATTCTTGCACGAAATTATAATGCCATCAGGACTACTTTTCTGCAGCCATTAAGTAGGAATGTTTGTTTGCTCAGGTTTACTTAAGTTTCAGCACCTCAAGATGGAAAGAAAATGTTGGAGAAACATGTTCTGGAGTTGAGCAGTGCCATGAACACAATTCTAAAATCACTTCCACAGTGCTATAATGTTTCAAAAAAAAAAAGTTGACTGAAACTTAAGTAGGAGAAATGTGGAGGTCTTGATGTATTGTAAAGACAATCTTCTGCAAAATGAGCCTGCATGGTGTGCTCTACACTGATCTCTGGTGGCTAGAATCATAGGACAGCCCAGCTTGGAAGGGGACTCCAAAGATCATCTGGTCCAACCTTTCTTATCTATACAGTTGTTCTTATATATTATATACTATAATTTCTTTTTCTTTTAAGATGAAACTTTTCCCAGTGTAACTAGTACTTTTTGCCCCTTGTGTTCTCTGTGTGCTTCCTTGTGAAGAGAGAGCCTCTGTCCTCTTTGCAGCAGCTGTTTAAGTCCTGGAATACCATGATGAAGTCCCCCTGTTCTCTTCTCCAAGATGGTGGACAGAAAGCTGGCTATTCCAGCTTGGGTTTTTGTTTTATAAGGAAGCTTTTGCTGCTCTATATTGGTAGTATATTTTGTACGGGAAGAGTAACAGTAGCATAATGCATCGTAAAACACCTTTTGATCCTGGAAATTAATTCGAATGGCACTGTTCTGTGTATAGGCTTATAATTAAAAAATACATTGTCTTT
>VXAC01005541.1:1196326-1233826 GCA_013399225.1 Rhipidura dahli | reverse complement strand
TTATTGGAGATTTTGAGGATTTTGTTTCTGATTTTCTGATCAACCGATTTCCAGAAATTTCACCAGTACAGTATACATGTGCAGGAGCATCTCTGTGTTCGGGGTTTTTTAAGTTGTTTTATTTCTTTTTTTCTTTCCTGAGGGCTTTCATGTTTTCATATATTATGTGCCTGAAACTGGTGATTTTAAAGTCTCTTTTCTATCTTCATTATGCTTATGTATTGTATGGATTTCTCCAGGTAGAATGATGTTCAGTTTTACTATCTCTAGAGCTGCAAGACAAATAGAAGTGTAAACACAGAGCAGATGCATCATTTTACAAAAGAAAACCTTGCTCCCACTTATCATATTTGAACTGCTTGTGTCTGTACACCTGTAGCTCCCTGACAGTACCCTTCAGAAAATGAATTATTGGTTTTGTACCATTTATGTAAGATATGGCTCATTATAGACAAATGAGAGATAATTTCTGGAATTTCAGATCCACGGCCGTGTTTTTGTTTGCCACCATCACTCTGTGTAATGCTGTAAATTCAAAAGCTGCAACCTGGGTCAAGATAGAGGCACCAAAAACCCAATCCTCCTTTTGGCTTTCTGAAAATTTCCATGCAAGTTCTTCATCATGAGGCCATCATTGTCTGAGAGAGTATGGAGATGCCGCATGGTTGTAAATGGTCACATGAAACCTCAGGCAGGAAATGGGTACTGCTTGTGAGTAAAGCAATACATTTGCCCAGTTTCTGACACATTAAGCCAGTTTCCTTCCAGCTGCTAATTGAAAAAGGTAAAGAGTTCTACTGATGTTGAAATCAGTGTTGCCCATTTATAACTATGTATGATTTCATCACTCATGGACAAACACACTCACGTAAGGGTTGTTTCTACAATATTTGGTTTCTATAACATGAAAATTCCGTATTGCCTTAATTTTAAGCACCCTGCAAGTAGGCAGATGTTAATACTAAAAAATGCAATGCTTAGCCAGTGTCTTAGACCACTGAAGTTTCATCTTGTTGGCTCACTTGTTGACATTTTTGCTTTTCAGATTTCTGAGTATTTAGTGATACAGTCAAGAGACAGCATGAGGGCAGAAAGCATAGAGGTACTAGCACAAATAGATAGGTTTATTAATTATTTTACTTCATGTTATATGTATAGCAAGTGCATTTGTACAGAGTTAGCTAAATACTGATTTATGCCTGTCAAAGTAAAAGAAAAGCATTAAAATACTTGCTATCATCTTGAATCTCTAAAATGTCTGATAGTTCGTATTTCATAAAGTCACACATCTGAGAAGTTGGCTTTTGCAAAACAAGCTCTCTGATTATCTGATATCCTCCGGAAGGTTAGGAGAGTTGTTTCCTATATTACTTAGGAAAAAATTTCTTTTTACAATTGAAAATGTCAGCATCAATTTAAAGTAACACTAAGCATGTGCTTGCTTTCTGAATATTATCCTCCTCCACCTCCCCTCCAACCACCCTGCTGAGGATCTGAGTGTGACAGTTTGATTAGATCATCAATCCTTACTGTTAACAGCACTTTTCCTGAACACCTGGGTTGCTAGGTCACATCTGAGTTTAGCTACCGTTGTTTTAGTGACCTAACGTGCATTCACCATAGCAATTTACATTTAGTCCTCGAATTAAAAGTTACCTTAGAACAACAGTTTGCCTTAAAATGACCTTTGTTCTCATGTGAAAGTTATGCTATATGATGTGATAAAGACTATAAATGATGAAACAGATTTTTGTATTTGAGACGTGGTTAGTTACTTTGATAGAGCTCTCAAATAAGTCTGTCTAACTGCTGTCTCAAAAGCAAAGCTCTGTTCGGAATATTTCTCCTACTTAAATGTCCGTCAGGGTAGAAGAATTCTATGTAGATTTATTTTCCCCTCTTTTGATTAAATGGTGTTATTCTTTACTAAGTTAACCAATCATATTTGTCATATCATTACTATATTTTTATTGTTTTTCTTTCTTCTCTAAAAATCTACTTTTGACTTGTTAGTACAGTTTGATTCCCGTTTTTCCCATTTTTAGGGAAAATATCAGCAGAGGTGAATACCTAGCAACAATTTCAATGCAAATTGTTGAGCAGCAGACAGCAACATAAGCATGCTATAAAATGTAGTCCTTTCCTGAATCTACAGTAATCCTTTGTTTTTCCTCTGAACTTTTCTTTGGTGTGATGAGAAATACAGGATATTCATAATGTTATCAGAGCAAAATTCATGAAGCATTTAATTAAAAATCAATTTAGGCTTTTTCTTCTGTTTTTGAGTGAACAAATAGAATTTTAAATAAGCACAAATGGGACAATGTTATACAACAAGAGAATTCACTTTTAGCAGTATATAGGAAGTAACAGTAGTAGTTAAGGGAAATGTTTTGCTTCATGCTTTCATGTCAGTTGAATGTGCTTTCATATATATTTTTAAATCAAATGTAAAGCTTCCTGTAATCTGTGTTATAGTCATGTCATCGTTGTACATCTATAAAATTAGATACCAAATGATTACTTCCATAAAACTGGTTGAGTGTGAAAGAGAGATCTGAAGGCTAAGTATAGAATTTAAAAATAAAAATATTTCTTTAAATTTAAGGTTTATTATACAGGGCTGTTCCCCCCTCTCCTGTAGCAAATATAGTTTGGAATTAAAATGCATTACATAAAACACATATACATTTTGGGGCCTGATTCGGTGTCTAATTAAATCAGGAGAAAGTATTATTTGGATTGGGATCATTAATGAAGCATAATTTTGCTTGTTAAGCAAAACTCTAATTAGACACTATATTTTAAATATTATTTTGTATATATGCTACTGTTCAAGAATGTGTTTACTGTGTCCTCTGAAATATGTGAAGTGCGTACTTCTGTTAATCCATATTCAAAACATATGTCGCAGTGGCTTCTGAGAATTCATAATAAGAATAAAATTAAAAACATGGATAATTCTATGCAAGACTGAAGATTCTGCAGCATGCAGTGTACATTATTTCAAATGCTAATTCATGGTAAAATTAATGATAAAAAAGTATAAAGAATCTGGTGTGCATAATCAGAGTGTAGAAAATGATGCTCAGCCTTCTATCAGAGTAATGTAACACGGGGTCAACAGGACGTCTAAAGAAAAAACTACCATGAAAGAGGTGATATAAGAGAGTTACTCTTTCAAACAGCATTTCTTTATCAGTGATATTATGCAAATAGAAAATACTAGGCCTTGATGAAAGCATACTTGTTAAAGTCCTTGAATTTTTTTGAAAGAAGGATAAATTGTAGGATATCAGTAATGTGATATTAATTTATTAATGTGTTTTTAAATGTATTATTATAGTTATGAAATGTATTATATATTAGTTATGATCATATGAATCCATATGAATCTGTGCAATCAGAAATTCTGAAAATTGAAACTTTTGGGGATGGCTTTTGCATGCTTCATAGCTGTTCACTAAATGTTTATTTTTTTAACTTGAGGAAGTTTATTTACCATTGGGTTTTTATGGTTTTTTTTTTAAGTTTGAAGTAATTTTTACTTCATTGCTTCTTGTTTTCCAGATCAGAGTAAAAATTGCTGAAGTTTGAAATTTGGCCATAATAATCATCACTAACTCTTGATGGTCACCCTTTGTGTGTGTTGCTTTGGATTACCAAATTATCAATATATGCCCCATTGTTTATGGAGACTTTGTAGGTGAAGATTATTCTTTGGTTTACAACTTTTCTCTTACATATGATTATGTTGGCATGAATTCTGTTCCTGTTGGAACAAATCAGACATTTACCTTAAAGCCAAAGAGTGCAACTTTTTATTTTCATGCACTCTGTAAAGATTGCTAAGTGTGCTTTTGGGTAAATAAAAAAAGTTTAATAGTTACTTACTGAGTAAGAGGGCATTCACACTAGGTAGAAAAACAGGACAGATCCATAGACTAACTCCTGGCATATCACGATGCACTTACTGTTCAGTAAAAGCCTGCTCTTCTGATAGACTGACCTGGGGAGAGACAAGCCTGTATGAATTTAGTCTTTATTGTACAATATCTTTACTGAAAACGTGTATTTATTCAAAGCAATGTGTCTAATGCAAGTTTTCTATCTGTAACAGCCAAGTGAAGACAAGGCATTGGTAGTTTCCATGAAGGTGAAGCGAGGTACAGTCAGCAATTGTATCTCTTCCCATTGGTGGCATTGCCTGAATTCAAGGAAGTGAAAACCGCGTTTTCTTCATTGCTGTTTTCACTAAGATATCTTATTTGTGCTAGTTATATCAGATAAAAGCACACCTTTTTGGCTCTTTGTACAGAGAAATCCACTGGTGTGGAGAACAGAATGTGTTTAGAACACAGAATGTTGTCCAACATAGTTGCAAACTAGTCTAATGCTAGAATGTTTTTGGTGTTCTTCTGTTTTGTAAAGAAATAATCCCTCCCCAGGTTTCCCCTGTGGAAAAAGGGCTGTTCAGGGAGTACATGCAGCAAAAGAGTGTAGATTCTTCTGTAGTTGTGTTTTCATCACCAGTGGCAGCCATCTGAGTGGCTTGGGCAGTTTGTGTTCTTTTTGTGTGTTTAATTTTCTTTCCACTTACGAAATGAGTATAGTAACACTTACTTCACAGGCACTGATGAGAGCTTGTTCATTTCAAATAGAACTATGATGATTTTTTTTTTATTGGAATGATGTGATAAAACTGTTGTGGCTGTCACACTTTGAAAGAAAGAGATTTGATGTGCTTTTGAAATGCTAATCTGAAGGATAGGAATGCTGGGGGAGAGAAAGTGAAGACTTTTCTCCAAACAGGACTTCTAATCAAGCTAGAGACAGAAGCTCTTATGGATGTAACACAAGAGTTAAGATCTGGAGAGAGTCACCAAACAATTGCTAGGGAAGGGAATTCCTTGCAAATGGTACAGAGGCTTCCTTTTTTTCCTTAATTTCTCTGTACCTGAGCTGAAAACAGAGTTGTATATTAAGTCAATCCAGTAGAATCTTAGTTTTCTTTTCAAGTTGGGTTCAGCTTCACTCTGACAGCCGCTCTTTTAGTTTGTGTTCCACATTCCATTCCACATTCAGAGAACGGTCCTGATTCAATTTTGCTTTCTGTGAAAGCTTTTTTGTGAAGACTCAGCCTTGGCAGAGTTCAGACCAAGGCCCCATATACAATATGGGCTGGCTATCAAAAGTTTTGTTTTCCATTTGGGCTTGACCTAATTCTCTAGTTTAGCAATTGAGTAGTGTTATCAAATGTCTAATGCAAATATTTTTTTTTTTTTAATTTCATTGGGGTTTTCTCTGGTTTTAATTAGTATTGTTTTCTATGACAAATTTTAAACAGGCCATTTTCAGAAATGCTGTAATCTCAGTAGTGTGCATCTCTATTGCTTTGTTAGTGTGCATAAGCTCAAGGCAAACACAGAAAGGGGAATCCAGTGGACTGAGCAGTAGACTAAAGTTTGTTTTGATGCGGGTCAGAGGAGAATGTTGTATGTCCCAAGAACATGACATTTAAAAGAAGAATATGGGGCATTGTTCATGAGGGGCAAAGCCATGCAAATGCCTCATTTTTTTCTTCCTTGTTCCTGAAATATTCTGACCTTCTTTAAAAGAAGTTTTAAAGGAGCATGATGAGCCTTTAACAGTAATGAAGATACTTGATTTTACAGTAGAGTCCTTTCAGGACAAATTTCAGTATAGTAACAAATCAGTATATTTAAAGCATATAAAATTACGCTAGATTTGCATTTTTGATCCCAATATAACTTGCATACTGAAAAAGTCCATTTTTATGGACAGGACCTTTAGAACGTACTTTGTATTTTTTACTTTAAAGTCAGATATTAAATGCCTTTGCTTGATGATATGCTTGTGTGTGTCTACTTCTTTGTCTCCCAGTTACAGTGTTTAGTTACCAAAAGGAATTTGTCACTTTTTGTACGAACATATGATTCCAAATTACACATAGAGAAAGAAGGGTGATGGTTTTTAACCTCTTGAGATCGATCCCCTTTTCCTTTCTAAATCTCTTCTTTTGCAGGTCTAGCATGTTAGTCTGTCAGTCTCTATAAGAGTTTTTAGGATTATCTGTCAGCATCAAAGTCAGAGGAAGACATTCAGAGATACAAAAAAGTTATTGTTTAAGTCTGTAGGTTTACTAGAAGCATGAAATAGACAGCAGAGGTGGCCAGGCTCTCTACATCACCAAGCCAGTTGCTGTCAATTTATTACCATGATTTTGTTTTGTGGCCAGAGGTTCTCCAGTTAGTCCAATTAGTTATGATAGTGTTATTCTGTTCCTGCACTTACTGGGAAAAGCAATGGAAATTCAGGGGACTGTTTTGAGTAGCTTTTGTGATTCGGCTTTCTCATACACTTAAAGAAAAAAAAAAAAGAAAACCCACAAAAAACATAATCATTAATCTTCTTATGACTGCCTTTTTCCTGTAACACTGAACTGTGCTGTGACCACGTCTTGAGAATGGAAAGAAACCCCTGAATCACAAAAGTGTTTTCTGTATAGCTAGAAATCCCAGTCTATTGCCTCATCAACTGCTGTTCTTGCAAAAGAAGAATTTACATATACATTTTAGAAATTACATAATTTTATTGGACAGCATTTCGGTGCACGTCTTTTTTCAGATACTGTATTAGTTCCAGAGTGAACATTTAGCAAAAAATACATGTAAAATACTTTGATTTTCTGTTTGTTTCTTTCTGAAGGCATGCATCTGCTAGTAATATGTGTCAAGAACGATGATCTCTTTCTGCACCTTGGTGGCCCATTTAGTATACAGTTCTTAGCTGTTCTACATTTGTTGGGTCAGTATTTACTATTGCTGCCTTTGTAGACCATTATCTTATTTTCCTGAGAAAGCACAGTGAGGAATATTCCTTTCAGGGGGAAACTTGTGTACTTCTTAGTCCCAAATTGTTGCTTGACTTGGTTATGTAAGATTTGGAAGGACACTAGCCTTGCATCAAGTGTTGCTGCACAGGTGAGCCAGTCCATTTCCAAAAACCAAACTAATGAACCCCCTTCCCTAAAAAAGATACTGAGTTGTACCTGGGCTTACAGGAATGGGCTCACTTTAACTACATTTTCAGCAAATGACAGATACTTCAGGATATAGTTTTGTTTTTTACTTTATATGCTTTCTTGTAGTTGACTTTATTCTTGCTTTTTAAAATTGAAAATAGATCAAATGCAGCAAAATGACACATGCTACTTTTTTAAGGTGATGTAAAAGGTCATTTACGTCCTCATTCAGGAGACAGACATTCTTCAGCTAGAAACTGAATTCTGTAGTTTGAAGTTAATAAAAGGAAATGATAGTGCATACATTTTTCATTAAATGTATCTACTATATCTTACAACTATTTTTAAAAACAGGTATGGCATCAACATAGCTATAATGATAGACTGCAGCTGTCCCTGGATTAATGCAGTGAAAATATGACCTCTTAGAAACTGCCTGCTGTGCACTCTTTCTGTAGTTGCCCTGTTTTCACCAGTGTGATTTTAAAAAGCATAGCAATAAGGACTGCATTTCTGATGAGGACTACACATTACCAAAAAAAAAAAAGGGGGAGGGAGATGGGCAGTGAAAGTCTAATTAATTTATTTAAAAGGGTCAGGGTTGGGAATGGTTGTTGTGGGTTTTGGAAGAGTCAAAAGAGAACATCAGTCTTCTAGGTACACCACTGTATCCCCTCAGGTATAGGGAAGATAAGAACTGTTAGAGAGGTCTCTTCCACTTTATACTGTGTTTCAGATTATTCCAGATTATAGAACCTTAATGTGATCTAATTCTTGTTCAACTAATATGCTGTTGTTCTTCTGTTTTGAAATGTTGCTTTAACTTTTTTTTTAAAAAAAAGTTACAAAAATAGAAATTGTTTTCTACTATAAACCTACTGGCAGAGTTCAGGTCATCATGCAAATGTAGGACAGTGGCAGAATCGTTGTGACATGTGTACAAAGCAGTCTGATAAGGTCTCTCAGCTTGTACAATGAAGGGTTGCTTTCTTCCCTATGTTAACACTGAAACATTAAACAGAATGGACACTGAATTTTGGTACTTTGCTGATAAACAAGTTGAATGTACACTTGTACAGTGATGTATTGCAGTGTCCTTGTCTGTGAATGGACTTCTCACAGATTCTGAGGTAGGATTCTATATATAGCCCACTGTATGTAGGGAGGTTGTGAACAGTTTTACAAATATTCTTCTTTGGGATACTGCTGGTGAAAAGAACCCAATAAAAATGCGATTCACATCAGCTGCTGAAAATCTCTCATGCATTTTCTCTAACATAGACAGCAACTTCCGAAAATATTTATGAGTCTGCTTTCTGATGAATGCTTGATATCATCCCTTAGGATATGATCTCTTTGTTGGATTAAAGGCACTAGTCCTTGCATTAAATGATGTTGGGTTTTTTCATCCTAATACTCTTTACATGTATCTCTTTTAGATGGTGCCGTCTATTATCGTGCTCAGCCTCCTTACGTTTATCTTCCCTATGAAACAGCTATTAGTTCACCAAACAAATTTTGAGATGATTTTCCTCCAACAGTTTGCAGGTTCTGAAAAATCCATTCATATCAAAACCGGATTCCCCTTGCTGCGTGTGTGTGGTATTTTTTATGGTGACCTGAAGATTTGTTTTACCACTGGACCTATGCAGCTGCTTAGGGGGTTGTATTCACACTGTGCTGTTTACTCCCTTGTTGTCTGATCCATCAGCAATCTAATTCACAGATAGTATCATAATTCATGATGCAATAGATCTTGTTTTGTTGGGGGAAACTTATTAAAGGTAAAAACCTCATGTGGCAGTTGCCCTTTCAGCAGGTAAAGCTTTTGATTCTTGCTTTCCATCTTAAATGTGTACTGATTATGCCTTGACGCCTCTCCTGCTACACATTCATTTTTCTGTGGCCTTTCTGACAGACTGACATGATACTGGTTGCTTTTAGATTTTACCATTGCTTTCAAAGCATCTGTTCTGGGCAGTAAGTTTTCTTTCCTTTGGAGGTAAGCTTCATTTACTGTTTGTTTCATCAAATCTTAAACATTTTTGCACAGAAAATTTACTAAAAAAATTGGCTGATTACAAACCGTACTACCTCAGTGCTTGGAATTCAGACTGCGATGACCACTAGTCCCAGATATTCTAGTTCTGTTCTTTTGTAGGTCTGTTGCAGAGTATTTAGTTATCAAGATTTTATTTTGAGGATAGACAGAATTAGAATGTAGTTGAAAGGCAAATTCAAATTATCTTTCATTCTGCCTTCTTCTAAATATACTTTTTATGACATAGAAGAATTTTAAAAGTTTCCTAGGTATCAAGTATTTCAGTAGGAAATTACTTAATATTTTGATTGTTTCTCTTTTTTGTTGGTCTCTTAAGTTGATCAGAAGCTTTAAATGTAGACTTTGATGATAGCTTTTTGCTAATCATGAATAAAATATTTCTAGAAGTCATTTACTTTTTGAAGCCAAGGCAAACAAAAAGTTCTTTAAATCCAGAGTGTTTTTCAGAATAACTGATTATGTTACATAACCTAAGTAGAAGTTGAGATTTGTTAGGAAAATAAGTATAAGAAGGAATAAGAATAAGGAATGAGTTTAGATGAAGAGTCTTGGCATGTCATGTTCAACTTAGGTATTGTAGATTGGCATCTGAATAAACAGAAGTTTGGGCAGAGTAAATAAGCAGAAAAATTGCTAAGGAACATGTTCTGTTCCTGGTGCCTCAGGTTAAGGATTATAGGTGACACTTGTGATGAACTGAACTTCATAAAAAGGTTTATAATAAGTGGTTTGACTGTTTCCTAATATGAACGGTTTCCTAACATCTATCATAGCCTTTTAAAGGGTGGTCCTGGAAGAAAATGCTAGTGATCATGTAGTCCCTTCTCCCAGTCATAATTTATATCCAAATGTAAGTATTGTTTCCAAACACATTGCTACAATCAAAATATTCTTTGATAGATGCTTATGTAACTTATTTCTGAAAGTATCTTTCAAGGGGACAGTTCTGCAACTCCCGTGGTACTTACTTCACCACATAACTGCACATGCTGAAACATGATGCTTTAAAAAGTTTAGGAAACTCCCATTTATTGAGAACATATAGTTTTAGACAGGGATTTGAAATTTTTCAGAGGAAAGGTAGTTATCCCAGTGACTTCCTGTCAGAATGATTTTGCTAGCAATTTAAGAATTTATTGAAGTTGCATTCCTCAGTATATATCAGTTTCTATATTTGTAATAGCAGTTTGTTTGAGGAATAATATCACTGGCTTCAGAGATTCTGGACAACATATTCCTGCCTCCATTTACTTTCTCTATGTATAGTTTAGGCTTATTGCTAAGGCAATGGTAATCAGACATCTCTCCTTGTGTAGTCCTGTCCCCTGGGTCCTTTGTTCTCATTGCTTCTCTGAGAACTGCTTAGCTAGAACCACAGAGCTGACTGGCTGCATCAGGGATGGGAGATCAATCTGCTCTGCACTGATTTTCGCATCAGGAGAAATTGGATATAGTCAGAGGAATGAATCATTGAGCCAACTGTGCTGTCCTCTCCCCTCCTGTCCCTGACTGAGCTCTCCCTACAGTATCTCCCTGTGGTGCACTAGCAGCATCACACCACAATTCCCACCAGAACTGTATTCTAGAACTTTGCTTCTCTGCTTTCTGCATTCCTCCTAGAAATTTCTCACAAGAAGATGCAAGGAAGATATACTGTTGAAAGAAGCAGAGTAGAAATAATGAAGCTATGGAGTAAATCTGTGTAAAAAAACAGCTGTGTGGGCCCCATTGTCCTTGCTTGCCCTATTGTGCTGTGAGGGGATTAGAGGAGGAACAGGAAATTTTTCTAGGGAACCAACCAAAATCTGTAGCTCAGGTATGACCAGACTTACATGACCAGGGGACACAAGGCCTATGGCACATTTTTCAGTAGGCCCAGATTGCAGGACTGCAACATTTACAAGAGCTGCATTTGGGAGATCCCCAAAGTTCTGATTGCAAAATCCCACGCAGTGATGCAGTGCTGGTGTGCAGCTCACTTGCAGGGTGGATGAGTGGAGTTAGCCTTCATAATCATTGGCTTTGCTCCATCCACTCTGCATGAGCTGCAATTCCCTGTGCCATCTCACACCTGCACCAAGTTCCAGTGTGGGAGCTGTGCTTGAACACTCTGTGAGGTGTATGGGGCTGAGGAGCAACCAGCTGGCATTGCCTGTGGCAGCTGGTCAGAAAGGCTGTAGAAGTTGTTAAGAAAGAGAGATGCAGATGCAGAGAAGAGTTGGTTTGGTATGCATCCTCTCTTGCACCCTCGTTCTGCCACAACTGTCCTCGAACAAAATGCATGAACACTGTATTGTATCATACAGCGTTGTCTTGCAATCAGGTGCACTATTTCTTTCCATTGAGAGCATCAGTTCAGTTGAGAGGGGCATATGGCTGCACACAGTTGATCCTGCATTTTCCTTTGGCACCTCCAAGATAAGTTCAGTCTCTAACAGCTGATTGGACATGAAGTGTTTGTGGGCGAGCTGTCCTTGTGTGACTTCATATTTTAGTGCAGAAGAATAATGGGATGGATACTGGAACAATAGTAAGGGTAAAGAGCCACGAACAATAAACAAAGTAAGTAATACTAGAAAACTTTTTTTTAAGAATTTCATGCAGTAGTGTTTTATGTAATGTAAACTCTTATGAACTAATTTAGTGCTATACCTCACAAAATTCGGTTTATATTGTTCCATGTAAAAATTGTTGATTGCATTAAAAAGTAATTGTAGGGACAGTAAAGAGAAGTGCTAAACCACTGATTTTAAGGAATGTGGCAACTGAGTGCTTCTAGAATCTGCAGTACAAGTTAAATCTAACATATTTACTAGTGATGTAGGAGGAAGATTGAATGCTACATTAATTACATTCACAGATGGTCATAAAATTAGGATATTCAACAAATACAGAGAAGGTTATAATACAGAAGGACAGAAAGAGGTTGGAAATATGAACAAGAGATAAAATTAGGTGCTCTAGAAATATGTAAATGAAAACATCTGAAACTGTACAAAATATGAATATTCAATGGTGGAAAAGTGTTGAAAAGGAGATGTTAAAAAAGGTAAACATGACAAAGGAAATTGATTAGGAATGTAGTTTAAACAAGACAAGCATACAGGAGAGAAGGATTAAGGTTGTGTGGGCAGCCATTGCACGAACGCCCTGAGGACATACTTGTCTTTCCTTTGACCCTGCTGTGCAAAGGCTGCTGTTTGCATTGAGCTGGCCCTTAGGAAATAGCTTTGGGATTTTATACCAGGTGAATCATCTCAGCTCATTTCTGTATTTGGATGAAGGATGGATCTAAAGCAGGTGGTATTTAATTTAATATCTTATAGCTATAGTGGTTTGTGTTGACTCAGCTGAGCCTTGTCCATTTGTTTTCAGGATCTAAGATCAGCAGATCATTCCCTGTGACTAGAGGTATGTGTAGAAAAAGAGGTACAGACGTCAGACTGACTTTATCCAGTAGAAAGGGTGAACAGGAAAAGGTGTCTTGTAATGCCAGCTAAACTATTTGAGGAAATAGGCCCTCATCATGATGTGAGCACCACCAGGGTAGAGAGCTGAATGGGTGGGTATTCTTACAGCCTACATGGCTTCCAAGAGTTTTATACCAGGAGGGTTCTTTTTACCCCTGAAAAGTATGATAAAGGCTTGGCAGATCTTCAGGAATAAACAATCCAGTACAGAAGTTACTGGTAAGCAGTACAGGGCACCATGAACTTTGAGAAAAGAGAAAAGAACAATTCGTGTGAAGGAGTTGTGCTTGCCTTTTAGCTAAATTAGGGTTTCGTGCTTGAGCTGAAGGGATTTGTGTAGTCTGCATCCTCGGAGAAGCTGTCTGTTTGAAGTGTATTTATGGGTTTTAAATAAAAATTACATTTTACTACTTAATGTAAAATGTGGGGGTTTTACCTTGCTTTTACCTCTGGGCAGGACTCAGGAGTGTTTTCTTCATCTGGTCATTTTGTATCTAGTTCTGTGAGATCATGTTCGAATTCTTCCATAAAAACAAGAATGGTTGCTGGTTTAGTCTCTGATTATAAAATCGAACTTAGGCATGAATATAAAGTTCAAAGCTGGAGAATAACTTTTCTAGTCAAAAAGAGGCCTTGTTGGTGGACAGATGGAAAATATGGATCATAGCAGCCTACAGAGACTGCCAATTCATTGATCAGGGGCCCAATAACATGAGCACAGCTACTTTTTAAATGGCAGAACATAACTATTACTCCTAATGCAAGTTAAAAAGCCCTGCACTGGTGTACCATTCCTTTCCTGAGGTCAGGCTGGCCCTAGCCTGTTGAGGCTTGTCACTGAGAGGTAGGGAAGCCAGTGAATTTCCACTCATCTGTCTGATATTGGCACCTTGCCAAAAAAGAAAAAGCCATGGAAATATCTCCCTGGAAAAGCATTAGCAGTTTCTTTGTGTTTGTTTGGTTTTTGTTTGTTTGTTTTGTTGTTGTTAGGTGGGGGGGTGGGAGGGTAGACAGGAGTTTTTTTCAACTATACCAGAAAATCATTAATGATTGCGGGGATCCTGGTTTTGTGATTACATGGATATCCTATTCATGACTGTGCAATCACTTCAGTCTCTTCCATGTCTGACTGAATTTTCAGTGCCTTAAAGGATATTTCTAAGTGGGCTGGAAATTGACTGAGATGCTCAGCAAATCTCTTGACAAATTTCTTCAACTATTTAACTGCTGGTGTATTGGCAGAGCAATTACATGGCTGTGAACTGAAACAGTCTTCATGTTACATGCTGACGTGTTTAGGTCTCCAGCAGCACACATAGTTTCACCTGTTTTCTTCATCAGTGCATTCAGTTCTATGGATGTGTGGGATTGACAGTACTTCCAGGTAGCAAATGTCTTCTGCTGCAGCTGGGACAGGAAAAATTCCTGCAGTGAAAGACAAAGCAGCTCATCATCTCAGGAGGCACGGAGTAATGTTTACTGTCTTTAGTTTGTGTATTTTTTTACAGCCAGAGGGTTTAAGAATAATGAATTTATATAGCACTAATCATCCAAGTTTCCTTAGCTTAGTATCTTGGCCTTTATGTAACTTCCTTAACTAGTTTTACTGATCTTCTTTTTGAGATGCTGTAAACTAATGTATTTCTATACTTAAATACAGTCTCGCTGTATTACCAGCTTTTGGTCCCTTGAATTTACATATCATATGAGTTTGTCATAAAATACACTCATCTTGGAAAACATCTCTTGCTTCCTGATGCCAGTCTTAGAACTTTTTAGGCATTGTTGGTTCTAAATGCATTTTAGCAGCTCTGCAAAGATATGAGTCTATTAGAAGTAATGGGTGGAGAGTGGGAGGAGGGCAGAAATTGCATGATTTCATTCATTAATGTTATTTAGTGAGAATCTGGGCTAACAAGAACACGATTTGTTTTACTGAAATGGTGCATAAAGATGTAGCTATATAATTTACTAAAATTACCAACTGGTCATATCAGTTAGTAGTTGTTTAACTTTCCTTCATCAGTCACTGTCTGCAGTAGCAGAACCCATGGGGACACTGCAGCAGCTGCTGTTCTTGTAGGAAGTTTTAAGAACTGTTTTATAGGCCTTGCTTGGTATGTTCATTTTGGCCTGGGTGCTGACCCTAGAAGTTTGCAGAAACTGCTTCAGAGAAGGACTTGAAGCTCATGACACTTCAGTAAGCAGATACAGAATAACTTGTGCAGAGGGAATTGTTTTTCTGACCTCCAATTTAAAGCTGGTATATGCTTGATTCACCACTTTATTTCAATTATTCTTCCAAACTCTTTTGGCCAGTTTCTCAGTGATCTAGCTCCACCATAATTAGAACAAGTTTACAATTGAAACCTGGGTTCCCCCCCGCCTTATTTTCAGTAAAGGTGTTTATGTTAGCCACTAAATGTTCAAATCTTTTCTGTGAACCCATCATGTATTATTTTGTTGGTTTTTTTTCTTTAAATAAAGGAGTAGACCATACTGACATTTCTGGAACCTGTTTGCTGTTACATTTTCCCTCAAAAAGGCAGACTCTGCAGTGTTTCTCCAAGTTGTATGAGTGAGAAACATTTCCATTGCAGCCTAATGATTCTAGATCTCCAAGGTTGTGTAAATCTGTGTGCAATTGAGAAAGGCATGCCCTAAGAAGATAGTGGAGTCTTCTGAAGAATACTGTGTTGCCACTTTCTATTAATTTTTCCAGATATGTATCCTTCAAGAAAAGTTGAATGTCTGTCACTGAGTAAGGCCATCAGTCCTATTCCAATAGTTAAGGACATGTCATGTCTCTTACAGGCAGCGTCAGAGACAGCAATATTTATATCTTTAGTTAGACTGCAGCTTAAAACACAAAATTGCATCGGGATTATGCATACTTGAGTGAAAAATGGCCACTTTGTTAGGTGTTAGCAGTGTATATGTGATCAATCTTTGTGAGTAATTTTCATTTTAAGTGTTTTGAGACTATTCTGAATTGATGCTGTGCTAGCACTGGGCTTTTTTTGTGTAGGACTCATGTTCAAATTCTTACCAGAACGACAACCTACCTTGAGGAAGAAGAACTTGTGGACTGAGGAGCTCTCACCTGTTCACTCCAACCAAAATGCTTGTGGTCTGGAAACTCCCTAAACCTCAAAGAGCAACTAGGCTCACAGCACTTGTAGGATTAAAGTTTGCCTCTCCTCCTGTGCTGTTCAGCCAAGGGGACAACCAGCTGCTGTGAAACACTTCCTGATTTGTGATTGTGTTTTAAACCTAGTGGTTGCTCTAGTAGTATATTTCTGCCACCACTGGGAGATGATTGACCTTTACCCCTCCCTCATTATTTGTGTTCATTAAATGGAGCCATAAGTGCCCTTTTCCAGTAGTGTGTTGGAAATTTTTGAGTATTTGAGTGATTCCTGCATGTGAAAACACTCTGAAATCATAGTAGTGACAGCTTTCTTTGACCACAGTGCTTGTTAGCAGAGTATTAACCTGTTTGGACAGGCTCTCTGGGACAAATTCCTGTTGTATTGCTTCTGAGCTCTCAGTTCATGTTGATACAGTTGAATACAATTAACATAAATTTCCTATTAAGCCTTATCCATGTTAAGATAGAATTCAAAGAAATCTGCAAATGTGGTTTGTTACAAGACATTAAACTATTATCTTAAATTTCAGAAATTATTTTTGTGCTTAAGAAATTAGCTTCCTCCAGAACTGTTTTGTATAGGTTTTCCCCTGCCATGTTCCTGTACTGCCAGGCACTCTTAAGCATTGTGCTGCGATATTATTATTGCTGGAGCTTCTCATAATCAGAGCCTGGTGTTATAATCATAACTTATTTGCTGGATGTAAATGCATAGTAGCTGAAACCAAATTTCTTTTCACCTGTATAATCAAAAAATATTATTTGGATTCCTAGAGGTGAAAGGAGGCAAGCTGAAACTTCATCTTTGAAGAGAAAATTTCAGAGGCACTTTGTCACTGTCATGTCGTGGTGCAGACATCTGTCAGACTCTATTACAAATCCAACTTTCTTATTCGATGAGTTACTCAATTTGCAAATTGAGACCTCTCTGCTTTGTTAAAAATTATCACTGCTCATCCGAAAACCCTAAGTGTTTAAAAGTATAAGATGACAGCTTGAATGCTTAGGGATGTGGACTCTCCTTATAAGGACAAATTACCTTTCTAGATGTCACATTTAAATGTTTGGCTGCCTATCATCTACAGGGAATTTAGCATGATAAATCTTTTTAGATCTCTGAGAGCTGAGGAATTGTAAGTGAAGTGCACGAAAGGTGTTTGAGGTGCAGGTTTTTTTGTGTGCCTCTTTTACAGAGTAGGCTTCAAACGTCTCTGATTGCAAGTAACTGGAAGATATTGCTTGAGGTCATCTCCTTTATTCAAAGATTTGAAGCTGTTGTAATCCTTTTTTATCTAAATAAGGGGGAGTTTTGTGTTTACTATGTATATGTATTTGGCTGTTTTCTAGCATGAACCAGAGTGGATAAACCTCAAGATTAAAAGGTTAATTTTTCAGTTGTGTGACAAGCATACAAAGGTATAATTGTGGGGTGGATCTGGCCCATCATTTCAGGATACCATTTTGTAATTTCATTGTCAATCCCAGTAATATTTGCTATTCTTAGGGGAATGAAGATAGATGTGGCTTTTTATTATTTACATTAAAAATGGGTGTTGATACCAGTTCCCCTGTGGCAACAAAAAATATGTTTTCTCATTCTCATTTCTTGGATTTCTGTGTATTTTGGCTTTTCTGTTCTTGCATTTCTCTTTAGATAAATAATAATTTTTTTTTAGTATTGATGTAACTCTTGGGGAATATATCCCATTATCTAGGTGCCATTCATCTGTGGGCATTCTGATTCCATCCAGTTTATTATGCACATTTTGTTTAGGAAGTAGGTTACTCTCCGAAGAAAACAGCTTTGCTCTCCTGACATATACCACATATACCTGTTGAGGGATATAAAAGCCACATCTTCAATTTTGCTTACTGCCATCCTTTTTAGTCTAGCTTCAAAACTGAATATTTTTTCAAGGCTAATTACTGTCTTCAGCTCTGGGCCAGCTGTGGTTTCTTCCTTCATGGCTTGAACAAAGAATTAAGAAAGCTGCTTTCACAGGCCTGAAATATCCTTGGGTTTGTTTGGCTCTTACAGAAAAGAAGAGTTGCTTTGTTGCATTGGTTGCTTCTCTGCATTGGTTGCTTCTTTCTTTGCAGATCTCAGATGTGCAACAGCTTTATCTTTTCAGTACCAGGGATGCTTCCTAATCTACCAAAATAATTTGGCTAGAGATGGAGAAAGGGGTGAGAATGAGTTGGTTGATTGGTGGTTGGGTATTTTTTTAACCTCTGGGCTGTTACAGCCAGTATCCACTGACCATAACACAGTGAGCTATTTCAGAATTAATTGTAGAAAATCGAGTTATTCTGGATCATTGAATTTGCATATGAAGTCTTTCATGCCAAGCAAAAATCCTTAGCAGGCTCGGAGAGGGACTTGCTTGCTCCTCCTGTAGCAAGGTGCTGCTGAGTGTGTTGTGCTGAGTGAAGCCCTCTTGTGATGTGTGGCAGGTCTTGAGGCAAGCACTGCTGGGTTCTGATGTACACACCACAGCTGCTCCATACCCTGTCCACACGGACACCAAGCCTTTGGCACTTTCAGAAGCACTCCGGTATGTGGTCCTGTGCCCAGCCTGAAAGCAGTGTCTCAGATGGCAGCAGCCCATGCCTGTGCCTAAGGTCCTAAGGTGACCAGGGTTCCCCTTCTGAAGTCCTGTCACTACTCTGATTTTCTGAGAGGAGCCCTTGAAGGTTCTGGAAATAGTCAGTGCTAGAAAGTGGAGCGTATAAGAGGTTTGTGGCAAAATCCCAAGAGTCTGTGACCAAAAGGAACTTCTGTGTATTTCAGCACAACTCAGGTGGGAGACTGCCTGCAGATAGGTGTTCAGGCCTGTCAAAAAGAAGCCTTCTTCAGATGAAGGGCTTAGGTCTTCCCAGACAAGCCTGCTTCCAGATCTCTTGGCACTGTCACCTTTGACAAAGCAACAAATGTCACTTCCTTGCTCTGCTTACAGTGTGCAAGCAAATGAAGCAATTCAATAGCACTGGAAAAGAAGCCAGAACATGTTACTTTTGTTGATCGAGTTGAGTCCTTAAGAAAATCAGTAAGAGGAATGAAGTGGCATTCCCAGTATACTGAGACCTAGTAATGTGAAGAGCATGTCACACCAATTATAATTGTTTTTGTTTTGACAATACTATCTGAAAACCAGAAGACTCACGGTGATGTTTTTCTTTACTGGCACTGCAGCTTAAGAATCTGAAGGTTATCAGGGTACAGAAACAATGTCCACCTGTCCTTCCTTGGTTACAGTCTTTCCAAATTTGGCTGCATACTATACAAAATCTGACTTTTTTTAGGTTGGACAGCATATGAGTAACATAACTGAGGCTAAGCCTAGTTCCTGGCTGCCCTTTTAATGCCTGGTCCATTGAGGCACCCTCCTTCCCTGCAAATGATTTATAAGTGTGATACTGCTTCCCCCTGTGAAACAGCGTATTGGATAGGAAAAGAAACCCAAATAACTGCAGGAGTGGTCAAGGCTCTGTTCAGTCTCCCCACTGCTTGGAAATGCAAATAAAAAAATGCACTTCCAGAAAACAGTGGTTTTGGAATTACATTGTAACAATGTCACCATCTTGTGACCTAGGCAGCTTGAGGAGTATCTGGTGCCCTGGAAGAGCAAGAAGCATAAAAGACTGAAAACACTAAAATCCAGGTGTCCTATGGGTGATACGTATTAGTTTATTTGGGAAAATCATGGGGTAGATGTTTAGAAAGCTATGACTTAAAGTGAGGAGCAAAAGAAATGCTAAGCATTAAGGAGAGAGACGGAGGAGAAGATACGCAAAAGGAAAAAAGAGGGGAAACAAGCTCAAGGAGAAGGGTAGGAAAAACAGTTGGCCCAGTGTAGCAGCTGGCTGTTGAGGAAGGAGGAGAATAGGTATCTGGAGACCAGTCACCAAAGGAAGTACAAATATTATTTACTCAAGTCATCGTAATTTTGACTTTTGAGATCCAAAATTTCCTTTCAAGGCTGTATTTCTCACACAGGCAGAAGGGAAATTTCAGCTCTTTTGCAGAGAGAACATGCACATGTGTGAATTTTTCTCAAATGTGGTTGATGGTTGAAGCTACAAACAAAAGCATATGTATGTTGTTTGGTTTTCATATATTTCTACACATATGCCATGGTTTTCTAAATTACTTTTCTATTGTCTAAACAAACAGATAAGTAGATAAGCTATCTTCTTTAGAATGATAACAAGAAAATTCTGTTTCAACAAAAATGTAATATCCAAAATTATATGCTTTTAATTTCACAATTTTTCTGGACTCCGTGGCTTGGTTATTTTTTGTACTTACAAAATAACATTAATTTGGTTTGTTTGGTTTCACTGAATGTGTCCAATATTGAAACTGTTGCTTTAAAATATCTGGCTTTCCTTCTACAATGTTCTAGTATCTTATTTTAGGGAAAAAAAATTACAAGCCTCTTTTTTTAAAGAAATAGATTTGATTTCAGTGTCTGTAATTTTTTTAACATATACAGTTGAGTCAGCTATGTGGTGTATCATGGGCTTCAGTGGTGACACTAGTCTGAGGGGGGGGAAAATGATATCACAAGAATGGAAACAAATGTGTTCTCTCACTCTGATCCTGCAGCTTTTAATTCCACACTTGGGGAAACAGCAGGATTTACTGGGGTCAGTTGTACTCCACTGGGATATGTATTATTAAAGTGTGTATATATGTGTGTATAAGTGTCGCAGGGAAGAGTAGAAGGTCAGAACATACTTTGCAGTTTTATTACATTGCATTAGATTTACCTTTTAAAACTTATTTGTTCTCAAAATCAGACATAAAACATCCCCCCCCTCCCAAGCACATGTATTTACTTGATAAATATTTAAATAGTTGCATTTACCCTTCAAGTTCAGTATGTATGCTTATTATGAGCAGGAATATGAAAGTAACCATGCAGATTTTTTCATTTTAAAGTTATTTTTACTGCTTTTCTCCTGCTGGACCTTATGTACTTTAATTTTTATAACGAGTTTAGGAACTCACTTTTGGGACAGTTCTCACAGAACTTATCCTATGATGCCTGTGTTTGTGTGTGACACGTGACCTGGACTTCCTTTCCTAATTTTTTCTGTGGCATACCTACCAATGTCTGGAAACTGGGCCTGTTGTGCTGTCAGGATGCTGTGGGTTCAGAGTCAGCATAGCCACCTGCAGAAGGGTGACCTTGCAGTGTCTGGGGCAGAAGGGGCTCACAGGACCTACTGCTCAGGTTTGGGGTGGGGCAGGAGAGGGCAAGTGTTGGTGCAAAAGCTCTTCGGAGGTGCTCTGGGGACCAGCCTGCCATAAGTTTGCTCTGGAATCAGCAAAGCACAGAAATTACTTGGAAACAAATTTTATACAGTCACATTCTCCTCTTACTTCGTGCTGTGTTCTTGGAGGTGATAGCAGAAGGGAGAGCTTGTGTGCACTGAAATAAAATAATTAAACACTTGGAATCACTTCTTTGAATGTAAAGCTGTTTACTCCCAGCTCACAAAAAGGAGACTGCTCTCAAACTTTATGCTTTCACTAGTACATTAGAAAATGTAATATGAAGCATCCACTTGCAGTTTTATTTACATTTTCTTTCTATTTTAATTTAGATTAATATGGAAGGAACATAATATTTTAATGTACATATTAATTAAGGCTGGTCAAAGTTGAAAAAAACCGTAATATATACTAGATGTATAAATGGCAGAAGGATCCATCTGCTTCATCCATATTCCATGTTCTTCATTCTGCCTGCAGGATTTGAGCCACAAAAGGAAATTATAATGAAATATTTTATTTTAAATTTTAAGGTTTTTTCCTACTTCCTGAACAATTTACGCTGATTGGATTGCAGCCTGAAATTTCCATTTTAGCTGCTGTTGCTTTGAGTAAAACAATTACTTTTTATTAAAAATGTCAATTCAAATGAATATTTAAATCTGGCTCAAAAAAAAATAAAAAAGAGAAGAAAAGTCGTTGCTGCCTGCTGTTGTTTTGCACGGGATTCTGTGCTATGGAAACTGGCCATAATTTTATTGAATTGATTTAATTGGTATTAATGAAAATTACATGTGTGTGTAAAGGGAGGATACAATTCCTTAAGGGCCTTAAATTGTCCTGAAGCACATGTGAAATTTCCATTACTCTTAATGGGAGTTGCATTTTTCTCAGCAGTGAGAATGAATTCCTTGGGACCAGATTGTGGATGACCTTTGTGGAAGTGGTAGCATAATACTTTTTTGGCATGAGTGTTTGCAGTACTCCGAATGGGGGTCAGAGTCATGACCCAGGGAGCAGGCAGGGCAGCACCCCAATTCCTTCTCCCCTTCAACCAGCTCCACACCGGCGGCTTGCAGACCTCACTGCCTTTCTTTAAGTGCTCTGTTTGCCATTCCTGAGCTCTTGAAAGGATTTTAGGAACTCTTAACCTGAAGAAAAACTCTAGCTAGGCTCTTCATCTTTTAGAAACTACTGGTGAACTCGTAATATGTATGAAACGGCAATTCCAGAACAAGTTATTTTCATTTTTAAAACATTTTCTTAATATTTTCACCATGTTGGCAGTTATAATAAATTGTAACAGCAAACTTACAGAAACAGTTAACCTGGTGTATGAATCTTGGGGTAAAAAATGTGCAGTTCTTTGTGCCCTTCCTGTGTGCCTGTTGTCAAATTCAGGTTACATCCTGAGTAACATCCTTTTAGGTGTAGATCTTTACAGATCTAGATCTAGATATTTTATGAAACTGATATCACTACACCACAATGTTAATCTAGTTGGAATAAGTACTCCAGTCAGAGTAAGTTAGTCCAGTTGCAGTAAGTAGTTCAGTGTTTTTCTTCTAGTCTTCATTACAGGGATGCATAACTTGCCTTGATCTTGGGCAAGAAATAAAATAGGAGTTTTCACCTTTTTTTTACCAGAAATAACAGAGTGGGAAACTCCAAATGGTTGAAGAAACCAGTGTAATCCTAATGGATTATGACAATTCCTGATGAATTTGGTTTGTGAAATCAGTGTTTTTGTTTGATCTTTAAGTACTGTTCTGTTGTTTACCAAAAAAAAAAAAAAGTTATGGGGTTGTATAAAGTCTGATAAACATGATGATAATAAAGGGGGAAGATATTTTGAAAACTTCTTTCCTTGACCATAATTTCTTGGTTTTGGCTGCATATATTCTGCGCTGATGGATCTAAGCATAATTTAATCACAAAGACTGTATATATAACTCTTCCTGCTAATTTCACTGTTTGTGGAAATATATTCCTTGTTGCAGTAATATGCACACTGAAGTATCAGTATGTAGGGACAATGGAATAAATTGAGGGATTTACTGATTCAGTCTAAAATACCTTTTTTTGTGGAGTTTATGCAATAGAAGTTAGTATAGCATTAGAATTTCAGTCAGTCTGACCATTGGCAGTGATTTATAACCAGAGTTTTAAATGAAATTGGGAATTAAGGGAGAAACATTATTTTCTAGTCAAGTCAAGCAGCTGTGTTGTGAACAAGGGGTATTTTCTTCTTGACTTAAACCCAATCTGTGTGATCAGGAACTCCAGTCTGAAAGAGGTTATAATTTTAGCAGTAATTGCGATTTAAATTCCATTCCTACTGGTTAAAATGATGAGAGGAAAATGGAAGATAAACAGATGCTCCAACAGTGTAGAGCATAACAGATCCTCAGATCCCATGTAAGGCACCAAAAGTTCTTCCCAAAGGGAGTTCAAGAGTGAGAGCTTTTCTTGCATGTTGTTGTTTTTTGTGTTTTTGGTTTTTTTTTTTTTTGTGGTGCTGTATTGAAGTATTTGCCTGTCTCACCAGTAAGCTATGAAGGCATCCCTTTGCTCCTCATGCATAATGAATACCAATTATTTCAACTGTTATTTCTTACCACTCTGCTGTGAGCTGAGGAACTTCACCAGAGAGCGGCTGTGTTAGTCCTCTTCCTCATGTGGTGTTGCTTCCACTGTGGCGATGAAGCTGCTTGGGTGCAGAGTAGCAGAACTGCCACCTTGCACCAGTGTTGATGCTCATCTGAATTCCTACTGCATCCCCACTGCATCTGCTCCCTGTGTGTGCAGGGAGCAAGGCATGAGAGGAGAATGGCTGAATTCTTACACTCCTCACAGGAGTTTGGATAGAAATAGTAATTTCTGCACCAGTATAAAAGAGGAAAGGAAGAGAGTAGCAGTTATGTCTAAACTGTGGACAGAGACTCAGCACAAGTTTCACAGAAAAAATGATTTAAGTACAGCAATGTTACCAATATACAGGGTGGGATTACCAAAGGCAGATCTTTCTCATCTGCCTTGATACCTGTCTGTAGAAGGCTTGTTTGATACCTCTTTCTCTTGACCGAGGAAATTTTTATTGGGTGGATTTTGAATAAACATCAAACAAGGTTCTACTTGACAATGGGTTCAGTTAGAGATTTGTACAACAACTCTGAGATGGTAAGGTTTTAGTTAAAGTGATAGTAACAAAAGGTTGTCATTAAAAAAAAGTGGAGACAAAAAACAGAAGTGAAATTCCACAAAGAATTATTTTAGTATGACTTTTACTTATTTTTTCCAGTAAATTGCAGAAGTAGTCCTTTGGAGTTTGCAGGTAACATCACCTACAAGGGGTATTGTAAAATACAAAACACATTATCAGATGATAAAAGCTGGATGGCTTTTGCAGTAGGAATAACAGTAATGGGATGAGATCTAATAGGAGCAAGATCATGCAAATAGTGATAAGTATCGTTTTCACTATGATGTCAAAGGCTTATTCATTGGAAGTAAGTGGGAAATGATAGGATTATTTTGATCACCAGACTAAAAGCTTCATGTGATCTTCAGGTATAAGAAAATGAATAATGGCAGATTTAGGGTGAACCAACAAAAATATAGCAAAGGGATGTGGAACTATTAATGCCACTGAAATCTGGCTGAGTGAGACGTTTCCATATAGAATAGTGTCTGCAGTTCTGGGAAGCAGAAGATGTGAACAGCGATCTCCTAAGAGAAAAGGTTGCAATAATATGACTGAAAATGAAGATGACATATTTTTGTGTTACTTTTGCAAGATAGATAAGTTGGGGACAAAAAAAAAAAGTGGCCATGAAGAAAGACACTGAAAATGGAAGGAAGGTTTATAGATATTTAGAAGAGTGAGACTTTGGAACGGCCTACCTGTAGAAGCAGTGAAAACAAAGCCTGAATTTCAGATGTGGATTGTGCAATGCACATGACTGAACTTGACACAAGAAAATACTTGGCCCTTTGCTGCAGACATTGCCAGATGCCCCGTAGTGATTGCAATGAGAGTGAAGTGCCCACTAAGTAGAACTTCCGACATGTTCATACAGGTGACCCAAAGCTGCAGCCTTTTGTTTCTTCAGCAAAATACAATTCTGCTGTTTGGGGTTTGTGGAGAGAGAGGGTTGGTGTCTTAGAAAACACATGAGTCTAAAAACATTAATCAAAAGTGCATCAGGAAAATAAGTTATGTGATGTTGAGCCAGAGGAATTACCCTCTCAAAATCATGGAGTAGAAACTAAATGAAGACTGACAGCAAGAGGCAGTACTTGATGATACCAATATTCAAAACAGAAAAAGAGATGCTGACAGGTGAGCTTAGTAAAATTATGCAAGTTGCTTATGAGACAAATTTACAGGTGCTGTGTATAATGGAAATTAAAACAGTGAACAGCAAATGAATCTGATTATACTAAATTTGTAGGTTTTGCAGTCATGAATGGGTAAAGAAACAATGTGAAGTGACCCAGAGGTAAGAGAAAATATGGACAGGGTGGAAAATGAAGTTTTCCTAAGAAAACGCAAATGGATAGCCATATGAAAAAGTAGTCTGAGATACAGATATTAGAAATATTCAGTGTTCAAGAGACTTATGAAACAACATAACATCAAAATGTTTCTTTTTGCTAACATTTGTGGTTGCCGTGTGGCTGACAAAGGAAAGTCAAAGTGTAACTCAGCTTTAGATGCAGCCAGACACACACTAAGCACAATTTACTGAGAAAGCATTGTTGAAACCTCCCTTCCTACTTTTGTTCATTTCTGGGTAGCAGAAGTTGTGCTCAGTAGAGACAGTTATTACTGCAATGTGTTTGATAGATGGAAAAGAAATATTTAGATATGGACAGTTGGAACAAAGAGAGCTCATCAGGTACTGACAGCTTAGAAGCATTTGAAAATAGGGTACTTGAATAAGGGTGGTAACATATGAATTTCCAATAAAATAGAGGAGAATTAAGGAAAATTAAAGCTGAATGTAAGAGTTCAGTATTAATTTTCATTAACGGTCAATTTAATAAATGTGTGGGGACAGCAAGAAGAATACTTCAGTAACATCTGCAAAATACTTTCACTTGTGCCCTTCATTTTTCTTTAGTTAAAAAAAATTTCAGAAAACTTTGTATACTGAAATATTTCAGGCTTGGTCCCTGCTAACTGAAATAAATTCAACCACTTATGTCTTGTAAGAGACAGAAAATTAGTGTTCCTATTGCAGAGTGAGTCATACATCCGCTTTGATCAAGAGTTTGGTTTGTTCGTTTTTTTTCCTTTTCCAAAGCATTTCAGACTTTGGCTTTTAATATATTAACACAGCCCATCTAGGACCAAAATTGGTAAATGGAAAATCTGTTAAGTCCATTCAAAAAATCACTTCAAAACATGTTTGATTGACCTGTACTAGGAAGTCTATTACTACTTAAGAACGACTTGCCCAGTCCTACCTCTGAACGTTTGCAATGTGCCAATTTTTTTCACCTGCACTTTGTGACCAGAGCTGGCACTAGAGCTCTATTACAACATGTGCTTATTGCATGATTCCTAAATGTCTGTGCTTTTATTATCAGCAACAGAAAAAGATGCCCATACTTAAAAAGAGTAGAGAGGGAAATATCCTGTGGCAATACTGATCAATTTTAGTATTACCTTGTGCAATACATACATTTGCTGGGACTATTTCTGATTTTATTTTGTATTTTCATTCTATGTCACTTCATGTTTTGTTATAAGGATAATGAAATCCCCATGAGAATAAGAATGCTGCTCCAATTAAGAAGTTACTTGGTTAAACTGTTTCACCAGAAAAAGAATGGAAAAGCTTGATGTTGTGATTTGAACAGTGCCCCAAACCTGTACTTAGCTTCTGTCTTTTCTCTGGGTGCCTCACATCCTCTCCATAACATCAGTGATTTGTGGCTACTTTCTCATAAGGGTTTTTGCACTTAACTTTTATGGTGTGGGAGGAATATTTGGATATACTGAGAAAGATGAAGACCAGGCTAGGACTGACCCTAGGAACATAATTCATCTACTATGGTATTGAGTTCATGCGTATGGGTTGCTGAACTTCCTCTTGGGAGAAGATGATGTTCAAAAGAGGCTTGTAGCTTCTTGAGTTGTCCTCGTGGGTTGTGTATGGCCTTTAAACAGTGGGGACTTCCTGGGTCATGAGTCTCCACTGAGATCTAACTCTGTTGCAGTCAGAAGAAATTGATTTATTTTGCTGTTCTGTAGCATCATTTCCACATTATTTCTCAGACCTTCAAATGCTGTTGTGTATGACATCCATAACACCTGATGGCATTACTGTCTCTCATTTTGGGAACCCATCCCTGCCTAGTTTGTGTTTAATTCTTGGAGAAGTTTTAGGGGAGGTAATTTTTCAAGCAGTTAAACTGGTCTGTGGGCATTAGGTCTGAGTGTGCTGAATAGCTATCGATAGGAGAAATTATTGCTGTGCTCAGAGCTGTGGGGGCAGGCCAGAGCCTGACTAATCCCTCAAGGGCTGAAAGAAAGTAGAAAAACTAGAGAGGAGCAAACCATGTATGCCCAAGGACACAGGTGTGAGCAAACAGGAGTTTTTTTTTTTTGAGAGATTTGCAACATTTCCTTCCCATACATAGGAAGAACCTTCCAAAGGGGCAGCACGAAGCTTTCCTGTTGGAAGCATTCTGCAGTGTAGCATTTATTAACTTTGCCTGCCAGCTCTTAAGTTATTTTGACAAAAGCTTTATTACGGTTTAAAAATAAGCCTGTACATAATGGTCCAAAACTTGTTCCCAGTTACATGAGTTATTATTTATTCCCTTGACTTCAATCAGCAAACGAAAGCAAAATATACTCCTTAATCTTGCAAAAGAAGCAGTGTTAATAGCAAGAATTATTTTGTTTGGTAAGGATGATACAGCCAGATTTTAAATTGTATTGGTTATTCTCTAGAACATGTTCTATGTGACATTAGTTTGAAAGATATTGTATCACTGCCAGCACTTTGAAAGACCAACAGGAAGCAGCTCCTGCAACAAGGCTCTTGTATATTCATCAGCTGCTGTATATTACATACTCCAAATTGCATGAAAAAATGGGGATCTCCGATAACACACATTTTGAAGAGGGATTTACATTTAATAAATGTTTACAAGTATTTTCATAAACTCAGCTTATGACAGTGTTGGCTTCATGTGATTGATTACTCAAATGTTGCCTTTCCTCAAATATAGATTGTGCGGTTGTCTCTCGGAGTTATTTATATTTCCTAGTATTTATGATCTGCAAGGCAGCTTAGTTATTAACATTAGTTATAGCTATTTCTGTAGATATTTATCTGAACCACAAGTTTTTGACACATTTCTTTTTCTTTAACAAGCAAAGCATATCTACAGCTATAAAAATGTTCTCTGATACAGAAAAATATATGTACAAAACACCTATTACCTAGAAATACTGTAGTGAGGGTGCAGTTTTGATTTCCAGTAGAGATAAGTGTCATATGCAAACAAAATACCACTGTAGTGTAACACTGAAAAACATTTAATTTTATTTCTTTTTCCTCTGATTAGAGCCTTTTTTTTTTACAGATAGTCTTTGCCCTTCTCCATACCTCACTGCCTTCTTTGGGGTGGCAGAGTATTGACAACCATCTTACTGAAAACATTTTAGTCTGAATTAAAGTTTTTAATTTATTTTTGAGCTTGCCTGTTTTGAATTAAGTCACATAGCTGCACAGTAGGTGTATGCATGGTATGATAGTTCGGATTTAAAAAACATGGTGATGCAGTGAGATTCAAACTAAAAGTCAAGCCTCACCTGAATGTGACACAAGGGCAATGTGCAGTGATCAGGGTGTGGTGTGCAGCAATTGGCCCAGTGACCAAGATTAATGAAACTCACATGGGTTTTAATTAGTGCAGCTGCAGTCATCAATTATCTAGAGAACACAAATATTGTTATATTTTGGGAAATTCTTGATTTATTTTATTCCACTGGCCAGTAGATTTAGATGAATGAGTTCTCATCATAAACATTCTGAGAAAAACTGCCTGAGGCCACAGTTTATTATTTAGGACACAATCAGTAAGACTGAGCGCTACTGAAGAAAACATTGTAAACTGGTCTCAGTATTAATTTGGAAAATTTGCTGAAATGTGTGGCCTTGTATGGGTCGTCAGAAACATTAGAGCATCTCAAACAAAATACAGAACAATCTGTCAGGCGGGGAATGTGCAAGGATTATTGTCCAGCAGCTGATCCATAACAGAATGTCAGTGCATGTACACTTAAAGCAAGTATCAACAACATTTAATTTGACACATAATGTGGTCTTCTTTTATTATCCTTTAAGTGCATGTCTTAGAACACTGAAGACTGGACAAGTAAGTAGGGGGGAAAGAGCTGAAACATGACAACCCTTTGGAAGTCTGAAAAAAATCGCTATCTAGAGCTTTTCAGAAGTATATGCATTTTCGAGGCAACTATTTAAAAGAGATAGAAGGAAAAATAATGGGAGGAAGAAGGAAACTTGATTAAAAATTCCTTACTATAATTTAATTTGAAAATGTGGCTTCTCTTAATGTGGTCTGAAACCTGTGTACAAACACTTAAAAATAAATTAATATGAGTGCTAACTACTAGGAACAACATCTGCATCTGTCATTTAAATTAAGAAAAGGACACAACTACAGACATAAAGATTTTTCAAAAAGTTAAATGATAGTTTGCCTGCATGTACTTTTTTTCCTGAATGTTTTGCTGCAATTTGCATGTGTCTATTCTCATCCATGGAAAACAAGTTAGGTGCACAATGCTGCTCTAATCCCTGCTCTTATTTTCCACCCAGCCAAACTGCTTAACAAGGCAATGCTTAAATATGTACAGGAACATTAAAATTCATTTACTCAGAACAGAAGAATGGTTCAAACCATTACGCTTCCATGACCTAATTCAGAGCCTTTTTTTTTCTTTTTTCATCCTTTTCTCTCTTTTCTTATTTCCTCCTATTGAAATTATTAGCTGAATTCCAGGTCAATGTAATTCTAGAGAAGATTATTACTTTTGTTAGGGCATAGCCCGTTGTCCCTAGAAAGGGAAGATGTTTACATACTGCCAGCATACTGGAGTGGAGACTGTCTTGTTACCCAGCCTTGCACAGTAGGGCACATGTATCTGATGTCCTTATTTCTCACTGGTAGCTGTCACGCTGACAATTGGAAAATGCTGTAATTTCCTTAGTTTGCATTATTTTTATATCCCCTATTGTTTTTACACATGACCTTTACCTCTCCGTTCTCCAATTAGCAGAGTGAAAGCCATTGTTCATTGAGCAGAGGTATTTGTGCCCAAGGGAGCAAAATTTATTTTCTATATGTGCTGTTGTGGGTGGTGAGGATTCTTTAATACTAAAGAAATAAACCTTCATCTTAACCTTTGTTTGATTCAGACATTATTGAATTTGGGCAGGAACTTCCATCAGCTTGTGAATAATTGTCATACCAGCAGTCAGTGAATGTTTATATAAATGGTTATGAATTGTGTGGGCCCATTATAAAACATGCAGGGGTTAACTAATTTAACTAAAGGTTTTTCCCAGTTTTTTCATTTTCTTTAATCTGCATTTCCTAGCTAATACAGAGACTGGAAAATCATTGTAATTGCATCAGTTGTATTAGTTAAAGCAGTTAAGAAATTATAGAAAGTGAAGTCATACCAGAAAATAGTTCAGAATCAGAAATGTAAATCAACAAATGGTTATCATGGGATAATGAATCCGGACAACTTAAGGTTAAAATCTGCTAGAAGGGCTGATCTTTTAGTTTTGTGGTCAAAGTACATTATTTCAATGTTGATACCAACCATTGTTTCTTGTGCTGCTCTTTATTCCCTTCGTATCAGTGATGTATTCCAGCAATATCATGGGACTGATAATATAATACATAGAGTAAGTTTGAAAAAGTATTATTTAGTTGCTCAATTTTCACAAAATGAGTGAAGCAGTTCAAAAACCTCTTTGCTAGAATGTAACTTACGACCAAAGCATTGCCTTTTGGGGATACCTCATCTTTTGGAGATACCACATGCAAATGTAAAACCTGATATGAAAACCATAATTTTGAAGGTATTTAATTTGTTTAGTTATTGGACAGCAATAAGTGTTTATGCCATTGTAATCAGAGCTTCTAATACTTAAAGTTATTGCCAATTCAAAGCTTTGCTTTGTTTTTAAGATTGTATGAACCCTTTTGATAATGAATGAGATTTTTTCTATTGAAAATACTGAGTGCTTTTTGCAGCTTTGCTGCTGATAAAGTAATAATTTATCATTAATAAAGTCAGGTCCTAATTTGTTAATAAAAGGTCTGCTGGTAGTTCTTTAGTAAAGTAGAAATACTGGCTTAATCGATGTAATTAATTCCTCTTGTATTAGTATTTAATTACTTAATGATTTGATCTGACTTGTAGTTACCTGTTGCTAAAATGTCTACTAGTACTTCTAAGCAGGTGAGAATTTCAGGAAGTTTTAGCTGATTTACCAACTTATCCCTTTGCCCAGGGTTGTTATGTGTGCAGGGAACATGTTCCTACTCGTTTGTGAGAGCTGAAGTAAAGGTAGGCTCTCCCACTCAGCTTCACATTTCACCAATTTCTTGAAATAAAGAGTTTGCTCTTGTGTTTCACTCATATTGTTATGACAGCTGTATTCCAAATCTCTTTTTGGATTTTGTGTCAGTCTCCCTAGGTGAATTTTAAAAGACATCGTTAATAGGTGATTGTCAGTGACAAGATTAAAGCTGTTATCAAGCAGGAGCTTCTCATGCTAGCCAAGTGATAGCATTGCTGCTTAGACTTTCTCTCCCAGATGTTTTTGTTTCAGGGACATGAACAAAACTAAGCAGTTTTATCAGTTGTTCTGTTGGGTTTTGCTCTGTGATTTTAGCAAAATTTGGGTGGAGCACAGAGATTGTGTGCATGAGTGTGCATTGTCCTGTTGTTGTCCTAACCTTTGGCTTAGATCAGTGTTTGGAAAGGACATACCAAGCCCCCTCTGGCTGTGTTTACTGCAGATCTACCCGAGCTACCAACTTTCTGGTTTCACATTTTTAGTGGCTGCTTTCTGTGTTGGTCTTCTCTGCTGTCTTTTGACCAGGTTTGTGGAATTCCACACCTGCTTAAACCATCCACACTTCCAATATTTTTTGGAAATGGCCTTGATTTCAGATAGATGTGAGCACAATCCTTTTTTACTTGCTCCCCAAAAAGTATGATGAATGAATTATTTTTATGGTCAGCTATCCTTAACAACTGTTAGTGATCATATAAAACAACAGTATATAAGTATATTGTTTGAGAACAATATTGTTCTCAAACTGGAGTAATAAAATTCTGGGGATCGCCACATGTATGAAAGTAGTTAGTACATCTGTTAGTCATTCAAAAGCTTCACAGCCTTGTCACCTTACAGCCATCCAGTATTTTAACTGATACTTGATTTTTTTTTTTTCTATTTGTTCTTCTTACAGGCTTCTCTATAATAGTCCTATTTGAATTTAAACAAGCTTATTTCTGGTGATGTTATATGATACTGCACTATATATTTTTAGGGGTTTTTCTGAGTAAGGTCAGTTTTTAAGTAACATTATACCTTTTTGGTGATATTTAAAATAAATAGTACCTAGCAAGGTATTCAAACTTTGTGGTCAGCTTGGCCAAAAATAGGTCTGCTTAATGACTTTCTTATAGAATGTTTTCAAAAATTTTATTTTCTGATGTAGTTTCTTAAATCCTAATTAACATGTTTTTGTGTTACCTTGTATAACAATAACAGTATACCTTATGCTGCTATTTCAAATATTATAGCTTGATGTAATGTAGCTTTTATTAAGAATTCATGCATCTAAAAAGCATGGAAGACAAAAAGAAGTTACAGTGTGACTTCATGGGTTGATTCTAGTTAGCTAGCTATTTTAATTACGTCATCTCTATCTGGTTTGGAAAAGAGAATTCTTGCAGTCTTTTAAGTCTACATTATGGCCAGATTTTGGCCAACATGAGGATACATGTTTTTTCTGTCTTTGGGGTTTTTTTAGTAGTCACAGATAATTCTCACTCACCAATCTGAACAGCTGTCAGTATTATACTTTCACATACAGATCCTATAAACCAGGAGGAAATAAACCCAAACAAACAGAACACAAACCCTGAACTTACAATTCAGCTTAAATGAATTAAGTGTATGTAGTGTGAGAGGATGTTGCAAGCAGTCTCTACCAGACGAAACACTTGTCTCTAACGGTTTGCTTCTGCCTGCAAGATCCTCCTGCATTTAGTTTAGCTTTGGTTACCTATGGGGTTCATGTTCTGTGTTTATGGGTTTTATGCAGAAAAATACAAAAAACTATAAATTGAATTGTGCAAGTTGCTTATTTTTGCCATTTGGGGGCAAAGGAACAAATTTTCTATGTGGCCATTCACTGATTTCTGTTTAGTAATCTATCTTAATCTACATACAAAGAACTGCTGGAGGAAAAAAGTTAATTTGAGAGTATGCACATGGAAATATGTTCCACAGAGTTGTTAATCTCTTTGCAATATACAGTGTATCTTCTCCAGTGTCATTCTACCCTTTTGCTCTAAAGTCTTATTTTGGTTTGTGGAACATAATTGTCATCGTGAGTCATTGTTATGAAAAGTTGAAAAGGGATAATGTATTGATGGTTTCTGAATTTTAAGAAAAGGACTTGAACTTTTGAAAACTTGAACATTTGTAAAAGAATGGAAAGCAGTGTACTTTTGTTGTGTTTTATGCAGCATAGTACCTGAGCTTATGCATTGTGTACAGTTGAAAAATTACTCTGCTTTTGGCATTTTTATTTTTTTAACCTGAGCTGTGATTTCACAGCAGGAAAGGTTTGCTGAATTTTTTAAAGAGGTGCAATAAGATGTTTTTTAAACCTGTAGCTGTGTTAGCTTTAGAAGTCAGCATTCGAGGTGTTGTAAGATATGCTGGGCCTGATGTAGTCCATTCTTTGGAGGAAGAATTCCTATAAAAATGAAAGCATCTTTTATAAATAACAGTGATGTTTTAGGTTAGCTTATTCTTTAACTTACTGGACACAATTAGTACACTGGCTTTGCCTTCAAGCAACAGGGCATCTCGATTTCAGGCCAGATTCTGGGGGCAGCAGTGCTCTCTGACACATTTAAGTGAGAAGTAGGGGCTAGGTTTTTTTAAAGCTTTACTTCCTGGATCCAGGAGGGCAAAATATGAAGCTGCCATTTCCTTGCAGAAGAATTAGATGGATGGAGGTTGTTAGAGCCACAGCATATCAGGTGCTCTAATCTTTGTAACAGCCTTTGCAGTGCAGCTGGTAGTGATGCTGCAACACACCGATTGCTCTTTGTGGGGGGCTACTTTTCATGGTTTTGTGATTAAAAGCAGTACTTTATGCTTCTTTTTTATTGCAAGAATACAACAGAAAGATTGAAATAGAACTGGAAGATGAATGCATAAAAATTCTTACTCTGTATCCAGCTGTGGTTCTTGGAAATTTCAGGTCACTGTGGTAGAAGGCAAGTGTAAAGACATTGGGATACATGCAGTTGTAAAGTTATTCTAAAGCAGATACTTTATTTCATGAGAGAAAGAACATTCAGTCACTTCTCCCACAGCCATTGCTCTTAGCTGGCAAGGACATTTGGTTGGTACACATGGAAGATTCACAATTGCCTAATTTCCCAGAGAGTGGAGATTGTTTCATTAGAAATTTGATCTTAGGAATTTTATTATATGTTTCAGAGTGTATTCTGTACCCCAGCACTACCTAGCATGCGTTGTTTGTGTGCCTCCCAGAGCTTGCAATACAGGCGTTGCCACAGTAGGAGGCTTGTTCAGCAGACTGCAGAGGAGATCTACATGGTTTCTTGTGGCTAAGTACTTGCATCATTGCTGTCCTGTTGCACTCTAAAATCAGCACATGACAATCAGTTTTAATGTTATTGTTGGTGGGTTTTTTTCTTATTTCAACTATGGAGAGATAAATTAGTGCCCAAATGGAGGCCAAACACATGCACTTGCATTTGCGTCCTTCACTTCAGACAAATAATGCTCTTATTAAAATCAACTTGATTTGTAATTGGAGATAAGTAGCTGTCTGTAAAGCTACTACTAAAACTCAAATAGAAACCAGTGCTTGGTATACTGAGTGTTAAATTCACAATCAAATAACTGAGATAGTAATAATCCTACTGGGTTTTTTTTGAAGTATTGATAAGTCAGCACTTTAAAATGAAGGTAACTTGCTTGCAGCAATACTCCCATTGAACTGCAGAGAGATTACTGAAAGTCTCATATTGAAGCAAATGTGGGTGGCTTATGCTCTTATAATGCCTGATATCTAGAAAAGACAAACTATCACTCCTGCTCATTTGTTTGAAACAACATATAAGGGGAGCAAATTATTTAAAGGAAAGCAACTTATTGGAATAAGCCTTTTGTTGCATTTCTGTTGTATAGGAGAACTCCACAAGTCTCTGGGGCTTAGTTTAGAGTTTGTACTCTGAAGCATAGGCATCCTTGATTTTTGGATTTTTTTAACTTTCAAGGGAGATTTTTTTTCCCTGGTTTTGTTTTCTGTGTTTCTGTAAAAAAATGAAAAAAATTCCAACAAAAAAAACAAATGTGCCATTTTTAATACTTGGTTTTGCTTTTTTTTTTTTTTTGTAATATTTGGATGCAAAATGCAGTATGATATTAGAATCTTCTTTTCGATTTTATTTGGCTTAATAAGACCTCAAGATGAACAGAAAGAGAGCAGCAGCCTTATTCCCTCTGAAGTGCTATCTAATGGTATGGTAATATTCTTCCATTTCATAAACTTGAACATGGCCTGAATTAAATGAATTGCCGTATATTTGCTGTCGTTGTGAGAAAATGCTATAAGAAAAAGCAAGAAGAAATTTTAAGTTTTAATTAATCTTAAAATTCCTTTTCATTCAGTTTAATGCAGCCTTCTTAATGTGGAAAATCCAGAGAAATGCTGTATTATCACTTTGTCAGAGGGTCTGACAAGATCCCAAACAATAAATTATTCTCCTCTATTTGTAACACCTAAATGTCGGCTTCATTAGAACTTTTACCCATGAATACAATTGTTTCTATACTGCTTGTTTTATTCTGTTGAAGAAAGAGAAATAAAGGCAATCCTGTTTCCTCTCCCAAATTATCATAAATATTGGAGATGCAGATTTTTCTTAGATCATTAGCATATCATGCTGCGACCCACACCAGAATGTACCATTAACAAAGCAGCCTTCATGTAATTAATGTAAATAATATGGAACTACAGCATGAGTAACCCAGTCAGCCTTGGCAAAAAGCATTTGTCATAACGCATCATCTAAGGAGCTCAGCCTCAATTCAAATTAAACTTCATGGGTTTGCCCCTTTATTTTTTCCTCCAAAGCTATAAATTTCTGTGAAACATGCACCTATATACGAGAAGAAAGCAATCCAGAAAGCTGAAATTAAAATTTCATTATTTACTGTGCTTCTGCTGCAGAGGACAATTAGTATCTTCATAAGGCTGGAAATGTAGATACTAAGAATGCAGCTGAAGGGTTTTTTTGCTACACTTAGAAGTGTTTTCCGTCCTCTGCTGCTGCCAGCAAATCTAAAGTATGGTGTTATGTCTGCCATTTGCTTCTATTGCCCTCTGACTCCAAAACACAGAGGAGCATTGTAAATTTTTCATGAAGAGGTTTCAGTCTGTAAAACAGCAAACAGGAATAATGTTTTAAATGCAATCATTGTCAAGCCTGAACAATGTAATTTATCAAGAGAGCAGTTTGTACTATATAATAAGTTTCATATATTAATACAATTTTTCATCTGATGTCAGGCTTCTGATTTATGAATAGCCCATGATCTAAGGTGATCATTGAATTATAATTCAAGTAATAAGAAGCCAGGAACAAGACACTGCAACTGCTACCCTGCATTAGCTTACATGCCACCAAGCCAATTTACTAAACAACCGTGGGCTAAATGATACAGTTTTTCTAATTCAAAGAAGGCACTCGTTAATTAGATAAAGGCTAAAGCTCTCATTATTTTTAAATGATTTAAGAACGGGTAAAGATCTTACAGCTTATACTGCAGCTCTAATAGTTCTCTGCTTACTGCCTTGTAATAAGAGTATTAAAGACAGATGGCCTATGCTGATTTAAACCAATTACAACATTTAATGTATACTAGTAGGAATGACTATTCATAGGCACATCAGATGTTAATATTCTACATGCTACAGATAGTTAAAACCCCACTTATTAATGTGATTTATGAGCAATTTGTTTCATTTTGCTGATTTTTTTTTCTTTTTCTGTATTCTTTTTTTTGGTAATCAGTTTCAGATATATATGATTAGGATACTTTTTAGCAATTGAAACTTCTTAGAAACTAGGCACTCCACAAA
>VXAC01005541.1:1184201-1196311 GCA_013399225.1 Rhipidura dahli | reverse complement strand
AAAAAAAAAAAAAAAAAAATCCAAACCTTTCTACTGTGTACGTTTCCATATCATTTTAAAGGGCAGATAGATATTTGAAGTCAAGAAAAACAGTACCAGCTTCTGCATCCCTTATGCTCCTGAAAAGTAACAGTGGCAATCAATATATACATCTCAGCTGCTAGAAATAAAATTTTGGGGCATTTTTCAGTCCCACAAACTTGAAGCTTTTCTTTCCCTTTCCCTTTCCCTTTCCCTTTCCCTTTCCCTTTCCCTTTCCCTTTCCCTTCTTCCCTCTCCTTCTCTTTTCTCTCTTTTCAAAATTAAACTTTCAAATAACATAGCCTGTAGTCTTTACTCCACAAGTTAGCAAAGCTAAAAGAGTGAGATCATCAAGGGCTTCAGTTTCTTTCAGTTAAATCAGGTTGACCAAGTGTAACATAATTTCTCCTATATACACTTCACATTTTAAATTCTATTTGTATTGATGTGTCTGTTTTGTGGCACCATTAAGTGCATTTTTTTCTTTTGCAAGAGTCTTTTATGTAGGACAGGCTAAGCACGAGTGGTATCTTCAAGCATAGCTCTGTCTTTTTCCTCACTTATCCAAGCCTTCCATTTGTCTCTTCTGCCCATAGCCTGTACATCTTTCCCTTACCATGAACTCTCCTCCTCCCACTTCCCAACCATCTCTAAGTCTGCCTATTGCTATTCCTTCAGCACTGTCTTGGTGTGTCTTTTCCTCTCCACCTTCCCCAATAATATTTGGATTACTGCCTTGATATCCATACAACTTAACTGCAGCAACTCTCTCGCCTATTCCCTGGCTTGCTTCAGTGCTCCAGATGTCAGTGTGCACCCGACACGTGCCAGGAGTACATCAGCCATGCCCCATGAGGGCTCCCCAAACGGCTTTGTGTTCAGGTTCACAAGGCTTTCCTTCCTTCCTTTCAAGCCCCTCTGTGTTTCCATGTACCTCGGGGATCTCGTTTCCCTGTAGCCTCCCTGATTCCCTCCGTTCATCGCCTCCTCCTGCCGCTCTGTGGCCTCGGCGTGCGGCAGCTCCCATGCCTTGAAGCAGCCTCCAGTGCATGTCCAGCTCTTCTGCATGACTGTCTGCTACCAGGGGCTGCTGGTTTGCTCCTTCGCAGTCTTCTGCCTAGGCTGAGGAATTAATATTTTGAGAAAATTACTCTGAAGGGGAAAATATTTTGTGCAGGTAAAACACAATCCTGGATCTCATGGCTCCTACCCTTAAGGAAGCACTAGGCTTTGTAGCATTTCTTATCTACGCAAATAGGATGGCCTTACCTGTAGGATCAAAATTTTTTCCTGCCCTTTCCTCAAACCTGTGTGTAGCACAATTTCCCATCTTGTGTCAGTGCTGATATTTTAAACAGCAGTGACTGGGTACTGGTGTGAAAAATAATACCCTGCATTTTAAGCACAAGCTGTTAGGCAGCAGCATCAAATAACAGGCACTTCTTCACTGTTCTTTTTCCCCCATTTGTTTTAGAATCCCAACAAGATGTGTTATTAATGGACCCTGAGTAGAGCAAGTTATTTGTTATGGTAACTTTTTGACCTATTTAATAAGTACTTAAAGGAGTGTAGTGCAGTTTTTATTGTAGTCTGCTGTGTACAGTTATGAAGTGTGGTACATAATAAAATAAAAGCAATAATGTGGATATTTCAGAGGGATCCATCAGAGCAGACCTGCAGCAACATATTTCATGTGGTTTGTCTGGCTATGAAGCCTTGCAAGTTATAGCTGAAATAACTAGGAACAATATTGTGGTTATGACTTGCAATTGTTTACCATTGTAAACAGCAGAGTTATTATGTGTTTACCCTTTTCGGTGCTCAGAACCATTTTTTAAATAAGTTCATTAACACCTGCATACATTTAGCTGTGAAAAATAGCATGCCTTTTACATGCTCATGCCTTAAAAATATTTGAGTCAACAGCAACAGTAAAATGCATCTAATTTAAAGCATAGTTTTATTAAGGCATGATTTGGAAAAGCAGAATTATTAAAAAAGACTAACAGTTGCACAGCTAATGCAAAAACAAACAAAAGGTTATGAAGATCCTTTCTATGACAGTTTTGAAGTTAAATTGGGAAGGGCCACTTCAGACTTGGACAGCAAAGCTGCTTTATGAGTTCCTGGGACACACTTATGGAAAGGGTGCCTTGTTTTGGTTTTGGGTTTTTTTTTCTTTTTAATATGATGCAGGGGACAAGTTACCAGTTACATGTGCATAGGTGGGTTTTTGTTCTTTGTTTTTCAGTTTGTTTTGTTTTACTTTGTCTTTTTTAAGATTTTTTTCCCCAAATGTGGTAATTGTGAAAATGAAAAAAGTGGTCACTTAAAACCTTCCTCTAAATGCTCCTAGAAGTCAGCAACAGTTTTCGCTGTGACGGGGAATGTAAGTTTTGGCTTACTGCTTGTAAATTTTTACAGAAGAATTTTTAATTTTCTTAATATTTTTGTGGCTACAAGTTTCGTAACGTCCTGAGTTCAGGAGAAAAAACAACTGATTGGACCTCCAGGAAGTGCCTTGATGATAATCAGCCTTGTGTGCAAGACAGAAAGGCTGATAGTCAGAAATTGCTCTTTAAACTAAGACAGACTGTCAGTCTTTAGGAATGGTGGGGAATGGCCTATTTATGTAATCAGATACTAAAGCTGGGAAGAAGCTGTCAGGCACATTCTTGTTGTGTAAGCAGCAGGCAAACTGTGCTTTATCTGACAGACAGTGTGTAAATCTGTCCATGCAAAAATCCAAATGTTTAGTTTGCTTCTAGTCACTGTAATAATCTGCTTATTTTCTCTTGCTAGAGCGATGACATCATTTAGCAGAATGCACCACAGACAGGAGTTGTAGATAAGGCTCTGTTACTGTCAGTCACTCACTTCTTGATTGGCAAGGAGATAAATAGGAATTTACTAGAGGTTTGCTTCCAGCTAAAAGAGCAGACAACACCCTGGGATAAGTATGTGAAGAGCAAGCATGTTTAGCACCCTTAGCCTTACAGCTTGGGAAAAGGTCTAGAAATAAGAGTCCTTAAAAATCCAATGTGAAAATTTGACATTTTATTAGCAATAGCTGAGCAGGCTTCCCGAACAGAGAGATAATCAGATTAATTTATAAAGACAGCAGTTACACAGAGTGAAAGAGAATCCTGTTCTGGGTGTTTGCATTAGTTTCAGTGCCACCAAGTTTGAGCAAGATCTGTTTCTTTCAGAAATTTTAAGGGACAGGTAGTTGTTTATCACTAGTATGGAACTGTCATTTGCCTAATTGTTCAGCAGACCAGACCTGACGTGGGAAAATATCCTGCTTAGATCAAGATGACCTACTTAGATCAAGTATGGTGAACTCTACAGTATTTGTATCATAGAAATTATTATTCTGAGTTATTTTGTAGTAAATAATAGGCAGTCCATGATGTAAACTTAGCAAATACTTTTTTTGATGTTGGTAGGGGCATATTTTGGTATGGACAGAATGAAAAGAAAACGTAGAAATAATACTACACTATAATAGGGAAGATAGTCTAATCCTTTTTAATGGCATTTAATCTCCTAAATCTTCTGATTTCATTTAATTTTAAAGGGTAATAAAATATGATTGAAATACATCTGAAATGTAGTTTAATAAAGGTAATCTGCTGTACTGAAAATCTACTGTTTTCTCAATCTGAAGATTTAGAATGAAACTATGCACAATGGAAATGCTTATTTACATCTTAAACTTCAGAGTTCTTGTAATTTCTGTGGCACATATTTTTATTTTTTTAAAGTAGGTAGTACCTATTATTTAAAAAATAGTAATGAACCTTCTTTACAATTCATGGGAAGGATCTTAAGAAAATTAATCTCCAGGTCATAAGGAGGTAGGACATAGCGGAAACATGACCGATTAGGTGAATGTACCTTGCAGAAGAATACATTTCTGTACATAAAGTCAATTGTTCATGTTCCTATTGTTTCCAAAATGATGGAGACCATAAATGAACAGCTGTTAAAATCATAATGATTTGTGCAACAATGCTCTGATCCTCTTGTGTTTATATTTAGAAGGAGAACTGCATTTTGAAATAGTAAATTGGCTTAGGAATCACAACCTTGAATGATACAATCTTAATTAAAAATACATGCGTATCTTGGTAATGTTATGCACCTCCTCGGTTTAAAAATAGGAAAAGAACAACAATTAAGCATTTTCCATGTGTTAATTTTTGTTTAATTCAAAGAGTTAACCTTCTGAGAAGAAAGCTTCTGCTGGCACATTAGTGATGAGCATTACATTAAAAAAGTGATAAATACTATATAATACTCCCAAATAGATATTTTTCCTGTTGAATCCTGGGATGCTTTCTACAGACATCTCAGTATATTTTTAATGAGATTGTACATCGGTTTGTGTGTTGTAGTTTAGACATATTGGCTTTAATTATTTTTGAATGTGCAGTTTTTACAGTAGCAGAATATATGTGATTTAAGACTCACCGCAGTGCTCTGAGTATCACTTGGCATTTTAGCAAAATGTGTGATATTAAAAAGACCATGAATTTTAGCTGGATTTTCATTGTTTTCTCAGACATATAATATTCCTCTTTGCTCTCAATTCTCCTATTCCACATGTGCAACATTTTTGCATGTTATATTAAAACAATTATATCAGTCTCATCATCTCTCGCTGTATTGTGGTTCCACTGTTATCACAAATAGTATTAAGTCAATCTAATACAGTATTTTCTGCCAACTGAGTGCTACGGTATTTTGCCTAAATCACAAGAAAATAAAAAGAGAACCTTACAAAGCCAATACTCAGAGAGGCATTGGCCCTTTGATCCAATGCTTAAACTGAAAATTTTGTATAAGTACGGAAAAATCTTTTCAGGTCAGTATCAGTCTTCCCCTTGCTTGAAGTATAAGGCAGATATATTTTAATTGAGTTTAAGCATCTTCCAGTAATTTGGGCAAACTGTTGTGAATATTATGCCAGTGGACAAAACCATGAAAATGAAAGTGACTGAAACAGCTCATGTAAAATGAAAATGAACACTTATTTTGATTATACCAGCTGAGATACAATAAACAAACAGATGAAAAGTAAATGAGAATTTAGAAACTCAGTTTTTAATAAACTAGTAATTTGTTAACAATATAAGCTTGATGTACTTTATCTTAGTCCTTTTGACAAGACTTGTTTCGTGGTAGCTGCAGCATCATCGTAGAGCCTGATCTAATACTTAGAGAACTCAGTATAATCTCATTGACTTCAATACAAGTTGAATTGGACTAATAATGAAAAATCGCATTATAATAATATTAGGTTTAGGAAAAAAATACTGCTTATAGCTGATTTGAGTCAAACTGAGTTTGTCTGATATTTTACTGATGTCAGTAAAATCATACCATAAGTTGGTATTGCTCTGCTGTGACAACTGTGGACTCTTATTCTGAGAAGCTATTAAAATCACAAACCAACAGTCATTCTCGTATAAGACCATACAGATATTTGCCTAAATAAAATTCTGAAATAAATAACTTTGTAAAAAACAATTTGTAGTGTTATCAACTAGAGAGATTAAATAAAAGGCAGATTGCCATTTTTATTATTATTTTATCAAGTTTGTGATTTTCAGCATATAGACTTACTTTTGGGGATTTTATTTTTATTTTATTTTTGATTTTTTTTATAAATGACAGGTTTATTTTATTTAATATGATTTGATTTAAGTGTAAATAAAAAACAGTATATTTTATTTTTTTTACAAACAACCACTAACTGATTAAAAACTGATTTAGGAAAAATTCTGATTTTTAATAATTTTTTTTTCTGTAAAGTGCTTATTTGACTGAGCAGTTTGATTTAAAATTTTAAAAAACCCACAAAACCTTATTCTAGCCCTGCAGAAATTTCCTCTTATTTCTTCTTCATTTAAAGAGGATTTATACTGACCACACATCCACAGCAAATTACTTTTTATTAGTTGTGCTAGCAACAGTATTATTATTATTTAATTTTCTTTTTTTTTTTTTTTAGAATAAACCCTTTAAATTGCAGTTGTCAAAATTGAAGTAGTGATTTGTCTGTTCACCAGCATTGCAGCACAGGGTTGCACTAAAACTGACTCTTAGTCAGACCTAGAACATGCTGGATAGGTTTAGGAACAAACAGGGAAATCTGGACTTCTCTCAAGCACGTGAACTTTGTGTGTTGGTAGCAGAACTGGGGTTAAATTAACCACCAGCTACAAACTCTCACTAGTGTGAGGATTTGAATAAGTGTGATATATTAAGCAGTCGGCAGTATGGTAGCATATGTTAAATGTAATTAAGAAGTAGCTGAACTACAAATACATAAACTTCCCAATATGCACGTGGTTAAAATTAAAAGGAACCTTCTTTTCAGGCAAGCAGAGCAGTTGTTCAAGCCTCACTCTCAGTCACATTCCCAGCAGCCACATGTCCAGTGGGCCATTGTAGGCTCTGTTAATCTGCTTGCAGTGGCTTTAGCTCTCTCTAAGGTGCTCCCAAAAGGAGTTGCAGGCTGTCAACCTCCAAATATGGCTGGAGTCGGAGGGGGTTTTGGTACCCAAAGCCCACTGCATTCCTTTGTTCCCATATTACCCCGATGAAACCTTGGCTTGAATGAGCGAAACAGTCCTTGTCCTTCACGTGCTGAAATCTGATTTTCCCACCCTTCTGTCCTTCCAAGGTGTATCTGTCTGATACTGGATGAGCTCTGCGGTTCACAGAACCGAGCCTTGATTCTCACCCTTTCCCTTTGTAAAACCTAAGGTCTGCCCTGATTTTCAGCTTCATAAAAACATGGTACTCTCATCATCTCCAACTATAAAAAACAGCTGTCTCTCAGTATGTGAAGGCTTCATAGGAATTTTCAAAGGCTGTTTCAGCTGTAAATGTAAACTGAAAACACAAAAAACAACCCCCCAAAAATCCCTTCCCTTTCTTCTTGATGATGTTGCTGAATGTAATGTGCTTGACACCAGACATTTTTAGAAATGTATGGCATGGTGTAGTTTCTCTGATACCATACCACTTTGCTGTTTTACAAGCTACAGCATGTCACAGATTAAAGCTTTGTTGGATGCAACAAAGCTGGCAATAAATAAACCTCCCTGATGTCACTGTGACCTAAATTAAACTCATTGTGTTTTCTTGGTTTTGTTAGCAACAGAGTAGTTTTCATCACTTTTGAAAGCCTCTATACTTTTAAAAATTTATATTTTTAATAAATATTTTGATTAAGTTGGAAATTAATTGTAGGTCAGAGTAAGAATCAGCATCTGCTGGTTTCTAGCCTTTGTGTGCTGGGGAGTTTTTTTGCATAGAAGGATAGAAGACTTTAATGTGGTAGAAATATAAGAAATGTGAGGATCGCCGAAGTACCTGATTGCAAATTTGCAAAGAGCACTAATCTTCTCCTGTGCTTAAAGAATACACAGAGATGCAGTTTATTTATGTTTTAAGGTTATATACACATGAATGTAGGAGTAGTCAGAACCCTGAAAGAAAGAAAATTATTTTGTCTACTCATGTGTGGTAGAGTTTTGGGGTTTTGTTAGAAATATTTTATTTGATTAATTTTCAGTCTAATTTAACTTAGACCCAGTTAGATGTCCATCCTGAAGAGAACATTTCCACGGGAAAGCTAAAACTCGGCTCACAGCTAAAACTATTCACTTCATATACAGTAAACTTGATCTTAACAGTATTTCCTGCAAATACACATTAGAATAACAGGTCAGCTCTTATGTGAGTGGATGTTCTGTCTGAGAGAGGACAATAAGATTTCGCTAAAAATTGATGTGTACCATGGCTTTTCAAGCATCCATGAGTCTCTGAGTTGATTGTTTTGGCTATTGGGATTTATTTATTCAAATGGCATAAACCACTATTGAAGTTGCTAGTCTGCTGTAAGCTGCTAGTCTTACAGTGGTCACCTGCCAGATATCCAAAAATAACACCCCCACCCTACCACCAAAAAAAAAAAAAACCCTGACTGACAGCAAATATCAAAAGCATTGTTAAAAGCACGGGAACTGTTTTTGAGAAACAAGGAACAACCATTTAAGGTCCCAGTAGTTTTGAGTTCAAATATATTTACATGTATTTTTGTTCTATTTTCAAAAGATACTGAAAGAAATTTCTAATATCCTCGAAGATTGGGAATGAGTCTAATAAAATAAAAATATATTTCTAAAGACAAGTTTTTGTTTAATTTCATCCATCTTTGGAGATGTCCTGAGGATGTAACTGGCATCCTGATGTAACATTAGGAACAAATATGGTATCAGACGGTAGTTGCATCTCTTTCCTTAAAATTGTGCAAACATTTTATAGCAGAGCCTATGTTTATGGTCATGAAGATCCTTGTGATTTAAATTGGACGTACTAAACTCCAGTGCAGTGTATATTGCTCTTCAAAATTAAAGACCTATATTTACAAGCATATGGATTAGTCCCATGCAGTGTAATTCATAGACTGACTTACAATTCTAGTTTTTCTTTCAATTCTTCATCTGCCTGACTGCCACAATGATGCCATTCTGTATCTCCTGATACAGAATACAAAATCCTCCAGAATTTTTTCTCCCCAGAATCAAATATGAAATCAAGATGTTTTCCAGAATCTGAATAAATAGACTCAGAATAGTTTTAGGGTAGACCAAGCTTTTCTTGGCTAAAAACATTGTCACATGTACTGTAGTAACAACTGAGAAATTTATGATGGAGAACAACTGATAAAGGTAATGGAACTGCAAAAAATTGCCCATTTTATAGCACCATTCCATTAGATTGTGTTAATCCAGGAATTCTGTTCCATCACTGTGTTCTAGCATCCTCTAGGTGAAGAAAAAAAGTGTGTTCAATGAAACTGTAGATTTTATTGGGATAAAAGCTTTTGAATCACTACTATTATATACAGATGTTCAGTTTTTTCTACATTATATATTTGTCCTAGTAAAAACTCATAGAGTAGTGTTAATGAAACATACCTTTATGTGCATTAAACAGTAGGCTGTGACACTATTTTAAGTGATTCTATGTTATAAAAAGCTCTGCAGCAAGATTAATGTTACAAAATTGACAGAATATTATAACACTCTGGAAGATGATAAATTTAAAACTTTCCATTATGCCTTAATGAATGCAATGGTTTCATGAGGCTGTGTCTGGGGGTTGCATCATGTCTTTCAGCTGGTTTGCAGGGCTGTTTTCCTCACAGAAAATAACCTTTAGTCTTGCTTCATTTATGCTAGATTATGTTAAAAATTTTTAATTTGGAAGATACAAATCTATACTGTACTTCTCTTCTGAAAAGCTATGATGTAGAAATAGTAGCTGCCACCTAAAGAGAGAAACTGACTCTCTTCAGAGGCATAAATGCTTGAGAAAGTAACAAGACTGAATTTTCACTACATTTCCCCTCAAAGTGTACTGCAGAGTCAGAGGAGAGACTGAAGAATCAGATCTGTGCTGTTCTGATGTGTATAGCACCCGTGGAATTATTAACCCACCTGTAGCTTACAGGCCTACGTTTTCCTCTGCTCTGCTGCAGTACTGAACACAATGGGCCAATTTTGTCTCTTCTGTGACATGAAGCATTTGGCCCAGTGTGTTAGGATGGATAAATTTGAAATTGCTGATATTTCAAAGCTGAAGCAAAGGTCAGAAATTGATGCACGTAACCTATTGCTGATGCACAAGTCATAACAATCTTCTGTTAAGACTCAGCGTTGAGGTGATGGCAGTTTTGAAAATGCTTTTTTTTTCACAGCTGAAGAAATGCTGAGTGCTGCCCAGAATGTGATGTAGTCAAGTTTTCAGACTCATCCAAACAACTGGGTTGAGTTTGTTGATTTTTTTTGCGCAGATGTGATACATCATCTCACACATTGCTCAGTTTTCCAAGGTGTGTTCGTTTTTAAGGCATCACTGTTCAATTCTTTCATGCAAGTATTCTTTCCTGAGGAAAACTGCATGTTTCAAACTGTCCTTTGCTAGGTACTTACTGGCACCCATTTTTTTAAAGGCTTAACAAGAGGTACAGTTTAGTGGTGAAATTACTTTTTAAAATTCATACATGTATTTTGACAGCAGGTTGTGAGCCACCAGAATGAAGCCAGATAAATGATGCAAACTTCAAGAACTTAGAGAAGTGTATTCACTTGCTGGTGTTCCATTCCATTTAAAGTTATAATCCAGTTTAGTAACCTGCAGAAGTGGTACAGAAATGGTTCAGTATTGCTTTTGACATGTTGCACAGCTTTTCGTCCCACTGCTATACCAGTCTGCTTAGGTACTTGCAAGACTATTGCAGGTAAGAATATTTCCTTTCTCTACATATCACTTAGGCAGCTTTTATTTCTGGTAGGTGCTTATTAGGAAGATATGATGTAATCAGTACAGTTATATCATCAATACCTTCTGCATAGATTTTGTATAATAATATTTGAATTAATAAGTGTTTGGATTGAGTGCTAAAAAAATCCCTATGAGGTTTTTTAAACCCCTTCCCTTCCTATTCCCCGCCCCCTTATTTTTTAATTATTCAGATTCTGTAAATCCAGCTTTCCGTCAGATTTGAGGGCCCAAGTTCTATGTGGTTGCCTATCTAGAAATTAAGAAACATCCATTGTACTCAGTTCTTGTGTAACCATACCTGGAAAATACAGCTTGTGAAGAGGAAAGAGCACATATGCTTCCTATATGCTAATTCTAACGATACAATGTATTTTTGAGTGAAATTTAATTTTTCTTACACTTTAAAATCCCCTTTGTTGCTTGACTATAAATTTGTCAGTATGGACATGATGAGTTAAGAGTAAGGCCAGAGAGTTGCATTTGTGTGTAGGACATTTTAATTAGCCGCAAGGAAGGTGGCAAAAATGGGCAACGAGAGGAGAAAAACGTATCTGAACACAGGATCAGGAAAAGACAAGTGAAGGCAGAGAGAGCATGCATGTAGGGACAGAAAAGCAGATGAACTGTGGTGTATGTTTTCAGCTAGAAAGAGGAGTTTCACATGGCATATATGAATATTCTTGTGCCATCACCAACTTTTGTTGAGATCGAGCACAGTCTCCATTTCCTCCTTTGGTTCTTTGAAAGGATTGCTGTTGTGATTTTATCAATAGTAACAGAAACTTGGGCCCCACTGATGGATCATATGGAAGAGTATTTTTCAAATTTGGAATTAATTTGTTTAGTTATTTTTGCTTCCTTCCTGTCAAGAAACATAGATTTAACAATTGAACTGGAGCTCATGTGTGTAACTAATTATCCAGGAGAAAAAAACCAGAAAACTTAATGTGTGAAGTATTCTAAAGGGTGAAAGATTTTGCCACCAAATGGTGCTTGTAGAGCAGGGCCATCCTGTATGTTGAATGACCTAGGAACACTGTGGAAAAAAAAAATTCCTTGTAAAACTCTAACTCCTTGTATACTTTTAGTTATATTCCTTGTAAATTACACTCTGCTGCTGATACTGCCAAGCAGTTTGTGAGAACTGGCGATACTGCAACCTTCTCTTTGAGAAAAATTCTTAAAAGGACCTTTTCTAACTGGGGGTGGGTGCAAACCATCAGGAAAAGCATCAGTATTGGGTAGTCTTTTCTTTCTCTGAGTCTGAAGACACTGAGAAACAAAAAATGCCTGATGAATTTAACAGGTGTTTATTTACAAAAATATGTAAATTGACGTCCCTCAGCAGCTCTACTGTCTCTGAACCTGAGACAGATAGAAATCACTGTCATCTCTGAAGCCTCTTTTGATCTTTTTCTACTGTTCTCCATTAGAGAAGAAAAATTAAAAAAAAAAAAAAAAGAAAAAAAAGGGATACAAAGCTTAAGAAAGGTCAGAAACCCTATCTGGACTGCTACCAAAGGCACACACAGGGTTTAGTTAGAGATGGAGTTGCACCTTTAATTCTGATTTTTCTGGCTTTTGTCACTTCAAAGACAGACTCTCAGTGTTACTTTAACATTTTTATTGTGTGTGAATAATAGAGTACATATTGAGGTTCAATAGATGCAATGCTGTTAAATGTACGTCTTGGTGGATTTAAAAATGAGGGATTTATTTTA